>SJJU01072811.1:0-44265 GCA_012932125.1 Conopomorpha cramerella | reverse complement strand
ACAGTATTTTTTAAATATTCACCATTTGATACAAACAATTTGCGCTTCAGACGAGCAGTCAAAACTATTTTGGGAAACATCAATGAAGGTCGATTATCGAATGATCGTATTGCGATTTACGCAACACCTACTGTAGGTAGCAATATTCACGTATAACAGTCAAATTTCTGTATGAAATATTGCTGATATAATATTAGTAAGATATTGTAAATTTATTTTTATAGGGGCTTCTCCGTCCTGTGTAACCCTGCCTACCCATCTGGGAATCAGGCGTGAAGTGATTGTATGTATCCACAAGATTACACATTAGTACGTCAGTAAAAAATATCCTTACGTCGTCGTTCTCTCCCAAGACGAGTCACGATGATGGGTCCCTTCCTCCGCCAATGTTAGCCCGCCGTCTTCATTCGATCGTCGGATCAGTTTGTTCAATGGGTACCACGTGGTCAGTGCTTTCCCAATCGTGTGTTTGTATACCTACGTTGAATTAATTAGGGTACATCTGTGCCAGTAGGTAGGTATTAAAAGACGGAATGTCCGCATCATGCGCTAGGTTATATTTGCTATTAATCTTGGCCACAAAACGTTTGACCCGTCAGGCGTTAGAAAATACAATCGCTACGGCAATGAACACTGCGTAGGCGACACGACTCTTTGTAATGAAGCACATTGTCTTTAATACTGTAAATGGACGTACAAGTTTTTTTTTGTTATTCTCCGTGTCTACTTCTTCAGTCTGTTGGAGACATGTAAATAACGGCGTGGGACGATTTCCGCTAACTTGAGCATTTAGGTTGGCAAATCTTAATACCAAACGTAGTAGGAAAAACATTTTGTATCCAAGTGGACACAAAAGCATGTAAAAATCAGTGGTGTCTTTTTTGTGATCTTTGTTTTTTAAACTGCTGATTTATTTCTCTATCGAGTTTTGTTTTCATGTCGCCTGTTTTGGGAAAGGACATTGTTTTAGAGTTTTTTAACTACCAACTTTTAATGTTGGGTTTGTGTCTATGTTTTGTTTATGTACCACTATTTAACAAACTCACGTGGGAAGAACAGAACTTCTACAAATATTATGGGTGGTACCTAAGTCACTTTTACTCTGAAATTGTGCATTTAGTTGTACAAATATCGGGTATACTATATACACACAATAACCACTTTCGTACTCCTGATCTTGCTCAGCTTCCAAGATTTAAAGCTCAACTGTCTTTAGAGATCGCAATTTCCGAAGTTAAGCAATACTGGATACAATACTGGTACACTCTTTGGATGGGTGACCGCCTTTAAGTGGGATCTTATCGAACCTGGTTTTGAGCAATTGCTTGACAATTACTTTTATCTGCATTTTCCGAAGACGGTCGTCGCCCATTGATAGTAGCCAATGCAATTGTAAAAAGCATATAACCTTCAACCCTAGTCTACTCTTACGACATTCAGGTGGGGATTCATCGTAGCCCTATTCGTTGCGCGGGCGTACTTGTATTTCCTATACGTACTTACAGTAAAATAATAATTATTTTATTTCTTGCAAAATATTGTCTGTCAAGCATCGTTCCACATGTGACTCAGATTTCAATTCTATTAGTCCTGTCAGCTGGAATTATTTCCTTATTGTGCATCAGCCTAGCATTGTTTTAATGATCGTATCACTTATTTTACGATACTAGCTGAACAATGAGATCACTGTAATTGATCATATCGTAAGGTTAACATTTGCGCATGCTTATTGGATGAATCGATTGATTTTCATACGTTCGTAATGACTAAGTGTCTTATTTTAAAACCTTACTAGTCTAGAACGTAAAAAGGATGATACCAGAAGTATTTCTGTGCACAAATAACTGGAAAACTGAGAGATATCCAACGTTTATAGTCAACGACAAGTAAAGAGATATTTTTGGGTGACTGGTCATTATCACCATTAAGCATTGACTATTGAGCTGTCGAGTTAAAAGTAACCACGTTTCTTCTGGTTCTGTCTACCCCATTAGGTTAGGGCATGTAGGCATGTGTAATTTATGATGTATGAATCCACTTTAAAGTGAAGTAAGTTAGAATCTGGAAGCTCGTTTGACCACCATCCTGTAGGATGTTAAGCAGCGATGTGGATTGATTGATTTTTCTGAGTGATATAACATTGATCTAATCAAGTTTTTAGAGAGTGAGAGTGACTTTTCAATTAAGTAGTAAAGTAAGTTATTTAGCTATTTTAAAGTGTATACCTTTTCAGGGATTTTTCTTGTGCTGGTGCGTGACGTAACAATATCATAAAACTGAATTGCTTCCAATAGTTATAAGAATGCTTCTACATATTATGTAGAAACTTTTATCTGAATTTATTGAAGACATTTGATTTTATTGGCTAAAATCTGTAAAGATTTCAATGTTTGTACATACATCATTAATTTTTAATAAATAATTTCTCGATAGTATTTACCAAGCTAATTCTCACAAAAAATACGTGAACCGCGCCTCATGTACTTTTTGATAATTCAAAAATATTGATTATCTGTTGATGAAAGGTAACAGGTCAATGGATTCAATAAATGTAACCTAAAAGTACTTACCAAGTAATTTTTAAAACACAGTCTGCATGTTGCTCAACTTTCATTTTGTTCATTTCCTATCATAAGCCCTATTGAAAAAATAACCTACCTATCCTTTTTCATTACAGTTTTACCCGTATGTATCAATTAATATAAAAAAATAATCCAGCAGATTCTAAAAGGTCGTTCACATTAAAAGAATAATAGCAACTTACACGGAAGTGCTATACACACACCCTTAAACCCGTGAAGGAACAAGTCACGGCTCTACTAATACGCGTAAATAATGGCCCAGATTACATTATTACCAAACAAGGGCGTCAACCTTGTCCTGAAGCCCACGCTTAAACGATATTGGCAGTTTTAATATGGGTAATTGGCGATCTTAATAAGAACTTTGAATCTACTGGCTGACTCCCACGATCTGTGGTCAACACAATAAACGCCGGGATCTTGTGCAACCGCAGTAGACGCGCGAGGACGAAAGAGAAAAATTTCATTATACATTGCGCTGCATAGATATTATGAGCGATTTGTTAGTCGATGATGGAAAGCCTGTAGGCGGTGAAGGCCATGTAATGAACATAGTTCAGATGAAACGGGCGCGGTAGCGACGTAGTTAACAACATAAACTAGATAATCATGCATTCAGTAAGTAGAATACTCTAAGAAAATATTCAAATCAAGAGTTTCTCCTCCGAACCGCGTATAAAACAAACGCTCAATGGACATGTTTGAGAGGTCATTTTGTGATCATGAGCAAGCGAGATGCGTCGGTATGCGACAACCTCGTATCTCTGTTATGATCCGTGTGTGAGTTATGTCCTACTAGCTGTTGATCGTCCGCTTTGTCAGACTAATTTGGCTTGTATTACAATTGGTTTAGAGCGTATAGAGGCAGATTGGGGCCTGGTTTTACATAGTCTTTATACGTGTATTGTGTCATTACCTGCCGACCCATGGGACCGCCGCCGACGCGTCGTCGCTTCTCGGTCCTTTTTGTGGACGTTCACAGGCACGCTATCAAAGGCGTATAGTACATTAAACAAGTAGGTATTACAATGTACTGTCTCACGTTTGTTTGTATGAACAATTATTATAACACTATACCTAGTGTTTACTTCTCGGCAATTATGTTAAGACTCACAAGAAATAAGATTAATTGCTTCAGTTATGATTTTTGATATTCTGACATGATGAAGGTGTAATATTGTAATTACTACAACTTGCTAACAACTTCTTTGGTTCATTAAATGGTAGTTGATTGAATGTTTTGTTTCGCCCGCCTGACTAATGCATTCAAGGCTGCGAACTAATTGTAGTACCATGCGCGGATCATTTACAATCGTACAAACGTTTTTCATTGTGTGTGTAAAGGTTTTTGAATTTATCTTATTGGGCAATGAGAATGATATGCAGCAACAAAAGGTTCCAAGAAGTGTCCGTCCGTCCGCCGCATTGACTCATACTCATGGGTTTAATAATACACGCTTCCTTTTAAAGACTTACATATCCGAGTTATTTACTTTAGTTTGTCTTACCTAAGTCTTCATGTGAGCTTATACTCATTCCGTTCCGGAGATTCTTATCTAATGATTTATACGTTGGACCTCTTTTTTTGGGTCAGACATTGTATGTCATCTTTATTTTTGAGTGTGTTGTACCGTCCATATCGTAGATTCTTATGAAGAGTATTTCTTCTATTCGTATTTGTATCACGCCAGACTTATTTGCATCTTACACAGTATTCAATGTCGCTCAATGTTTGCCTTTATTTTGCTTGTATTCATTCATCTGCATTATTTTCTAGAATTCGTTCATTGTTACAGAATTACCTACGTCAATAAATAATATTTTGTTATTTTCTGCATCTTTCCACTATATTATTAAAAGCCGGTTAGTTCTCTATAATACGTCGAAGCAAGCAAAGCTAGTACCGTGGTTATATGAATGTACCTGCATAGAAACACATGAGTCACGCCTGTCTCAATTTAAAATAATTATGTGCAATATCAAGAAGTGACCCGTTGACAAGCGTAACGCTTGTATTCGCGTAGTTAAGTACATATCTAGTTACGTAGTTGCAATCCAAAGCTCAGAGTTTAAGCAATTCGCACATGGCGGCGACGACGTCCTAGGGCGTGTTGCGTAACAAGCTTTCTCTCGGCAACGGCTCAAAACAGAACTCTCACTAGATCGCAGATTCAAATTGCCGCTTATTAAGTATGTGCAACTCTCGTAAGGAACCAGCATGTTACGTTGCTTTTCGCTTCGAAAACAAATTTGTTGTCAATGTTGTTGTTCCCAAGTAAAACAAAACAACAATAGAGTTTCGAAATAAGGTAATAAATACTATTTCTCTTTGTACAAAGTTTTGTTTACATTTTTGTCTGATAAAGTGAATCGCAGACCCACGCCCATGTGACACACACAATTTTGTACATGCAAGAACTTATGTTATTATGAATATTGAAATAAAAGGCGAAAAGTGAAAGAAAATCCATTGTGATAATGATCTAAACAACAACCTATTATAAACCATTGAATATTTATAGCAACTTTAAAAAAAAACCTACGCTAGTAACGCCCGAGGCTTAGAGACTCCATAGGTATAAGGAAAAAAAACAATTACAATTTCTCAATGAACATTCTCCGAAACGTATAGTACCATTTTTTTTTGCCTATGTGCCACTCGGACCAATAACGGTAACCACGTGTCACGTCAAATTGTCAGACAGTCCATATTTGTTGGCAACATAATTCTGAGCTCGCAAACAAGTACGGCCCTTTATGAATGATTGATAATTACAGTCGCAATAACTGTATAACGCCTGTATAATGAAGTATTGCCAACTTGTTTTGACAACACAGTGTCAAGTATTTTGATGGTCGTAATTGGTGATCATGTACAACACCTTATCGGTGTATTTTTTTTTACTGTTCTCGGCATGGGTTGCATATTGTTGTCTGCTGCCGGCTTCGGGGTGATGCTTCAATTTTTGGGAATACTGACCTGACAGTTTTTTTTTGTTTTTTCGTATGTTTCATTACCTTGTCAGTTTGTTGGCCTATCCTGTTTTGGGATGAAGAGGCGTGAGTGTATTTATTTCGGTATTTGTTTTTAATATTTTTTTTAAATTACGTATCGTGAAAGAATTTGAATCCTTTTAGAATATACGGATATAGATACAGATCTTCTCGTCCTATAACATGATAAATCAACAGAAAAATGTACTTATGACCAGGAATACCTTCGAAACTATAGCTGTAGCGATGACCTAGACGTACTGAGCGTACTGGAATATGAAATGCATATATCTTTCCTTATTAGTGTTGTGTTGTCGTCGACTCACATCTTGGCGGGACGCTCCCCTATCGGCCGACGGATCGTATTCTCACGGGGCCCGGCGCCTGCGCACAATGCCTGTGCGTACAATTTGCACATTCGAGACTTAGCCACCGTAGAGATAGGACGTAAATTAAGATATTATTTCCAAAATTGTAAAGGTCACAGAGGAAAAACAGCTGCAAGATGGAAGAGGCGATTTAAATTATAAAGAGTGAAAACAGCACATTGTAGTACCTACTGTCAGTAGTATTTGTACATATTTCCTACATATTATTTCTCATTTGACGAATATGTCTAAGAAGTTTCATAATCATACATGTAAATTCATTCTCATAGTTTTGATGATTTCATTATACACAAACCTCTTCGGAATAGTGGCGTCCTATTGTACTTTTTAGCCTAACCAGCTTGGTTAAGAAATACGAATTATTAGGTTATTATTAGTAAGTGGCTAGCACAATAACCAATAAAGACCCATAAGTAGTTCCAAAATAATCCTTCTCCTCCTTAGCGCAAGCTTCACGTTATGATAAAGATGAATTAAATAGTTTACACCTTTATAACCACAACGTCCTTAAAGACAATACCAGACAAAGATCTGGCTGTGTTGTGTAAACATTTATTTTCATAAAACTAACTGGCTAGTACTTCGTGTTCATTTACCTTGATTGTATATTTGAAAGGCTTCTTAATTTAAACCTATCGTATTACCACCTCCAATGTTTTTTTGACTTCCGTTTGCTCTCGTTGGAGCCGGCTCGGCGTTTCCTTTTGCTGCTGCATCGTTTTGTATGTTTTTATTTTATTTATTTATGCTTGAACTTGTCCTCACTCCTTTGTCTTAAGCTCACCTTCTTTCCTGTTTTAGTAAAATCATTTTGTGGCATTTCCTGTTCAATGTTTACTTTGACGATGTGAAGGTTTTAAATTGAAAAATGCATAGTATGTGTTTACAAGTACATGCTTATGCATCTACATGGCTGGTTATAATTTGTATTTTGGCTATAATTTGAAAATATTCGTTTTAAAAAAAATAACATATAAATTTAAAAGGCTCTTGACGCGCAAGAAAACTTACTAAATGTAGCGGCAGAATTTATTAGGCAGATACGAGAAAAAGACAAGAAACAAGTGGTTTCTTGTAGTACAAAGTTGCTACACTCATTTGCCATTTTAAAGACTACCTTTCGTATATTTGCGTCTTCACAATGTTTCACACTATGACTCAATAAACTTGAACATTGCCAAGCCCAAGGAGCGGACCCGATCGAAATTCCTGAATTTATGCCTCGACGAGAAATTATTTATTATTTGCCTCAATGTTATGACTTAAAAGCTTTCCTTGGAACAGTCACGTAAATAAAAATCGTGGTGCGCATAAAAAGGGCCTCAATGTACAATTGGAGACATACTAAGGTAAAAACATGCCATCGTAAGTTGATACATGGTACGATAGTTCCGCTTTAGTCTTAAAGGCACAGTAATAATGATACAAAGTGAAAAGTATCTGACATTAAGTAAGCGTAAGCGTCCGTCCCCGAGCAGCACGTAAGGTGAAATCATCCGAGCTACCCGTCTCTTTTATTTACTATTTGAAAGAAAGAGTCGGCAAAAGGTGATCTTGATATGTGTGGAGATGTAGGGTGGATATGGGTAACAATGAATTTGCCCACAATGAGTAATAACTAAGCCGAGAATGACAAAGTTTCTTAGTAATTTTGACGTCTTCGTTAGGTTCTTATTTTGTCTTGGAAGATCAATGCTGTTAAGCAGGTACCAACGGATTAAAATTTTTATACTAAGCCCCAACATACATTGTGTCTAGAAAAACATTTAATTTTAATTTTATTATTGTTAGTTTCTTGTAGCTTTACAACCACTGATTAACAATAATTTAGAACACCAGCAAAATATTATAAATTGTGGTAGCAAAAAGCGTCGGGAACATTAAACAGACGTATAAACATGTTGTTTTCGAAATCTAGAGCCTTCGACCACATCGCTGTGTTCATATTTGGAATCTAACCCTAATGATGCCTATAGCAATCACTCAAGCTAAAAAAAAATGTCGTAAAAAAATGTTACACGTGATATATTAAACAGCTACACAGGTCTATAAACGAATCCGTAATAACCTGTATCGGTCAAGCTTTGTGAGGTATTAATAAAAAAAAAACAACGTCTTGGTACAAATTCAGATCATCAGCAGCGGTATTTTGACGAAGCTCTCGGATTTTTTTTATGTTGATAAAGCCCGGCTGTGATTCAACTCGGTTGATTTGTCTCCGGGTCATATACCTGTATTGTAACGTCGGTTAACAATATCCACGGCTCTGTTAAAGATGCTGGTATTTGACACCGTAGAGTTGTTGATCTAATATAGTGAGATAAGGAAGAGAACTTTCGAATCAGACCCTCTTTCTAGTAGAGTAACAACACACCACTCTCACTAACATATTTGTTGATCGCGAAGCCAAAATTTGGTTGTTGAAGCATGTATAGCAGAACATTTCACCAAGTGCACGGAACTTAAAATAATAGTTAGTCAGCCAGTTAAATAGTTGTGGCTATACTTTCACAGACTCTGAAAATAGGAACACATGCAGAAGGAATTGAATCGAAACCTCCCGAGGTCAAATGAATAGGCCACAGCCTCTCTACAGTGACCTTTTAGTATGCATTTCTAATAACAAAAAGGTAAGCAAAATAATTTCCCCTGCTTTAACACTTTCAAGGACTCGACTAAACACAACAGAAGTATTATCGACATGGCCGTATGTATTCGAGAAAGGGTTAAGTAAATGGTATTTCACCCGTGTCCCACGGTGCAGTAAGCAATACATTGGGCACGATTATAGCACATAGAACTTACATGTGTGGGTGCATATTATTGGCAGGTCTCTGACACGACAAACAGTCCTCACTGGATATCGGTAATAATTACCTTACGCTAAAGGCCATCGCTGACGATACGACTTCAACTGAACACACCGATTCAGGAAACATTAAAGCGATGATCAGATGCGAATTTGATTGTAAACGCTCCCCAGGAAGGCTCCACAAATAAAATATGTGGCTGAAGGTGCCGGCGATGAGGCTGCGCACTCCGGTGTGAAAGGGACAGACACAACGAGGCCTGATGAGAGAGAGAGAGAGGAAAATCTTCACTTGGCTATCTGGAGAAACGCGAGCACCTCATTTAGACGGTACGCGCTTCGTTTCCACAGTAGTATTGTAAACTTAAGATTAATATTTAGGGTTTTAGGTTCATGCAAAATAGGAATGTCGTATAATTATCCTGAAATTCGAAATTTACTGTATCAATGATATATTTGCGTTTAAAGTTGTTCTTTCTTTTATTAAATATTAAGTAAAGCAGAGTGACCCAGCGACTTCAACCTATGAGATCGCAGGAAGTTCCGAATGTGTATCATAAGTTTTTCACAAACATAAGAGTAGCGATGCCTCGGAGAATCCTCTGGAGGTTGTTCCCTCCAGAGTACCCCGTGAAATATCAAACTTTGTCATCTTTCCCTGATTTATTAACTAGGCTCAAAAGCAAAAAAAAAAAAACTGTCGCACTATACTAGAGTTCTTATGTAGAACAAAAGTCCTTAAGTGATCATGAATAATTCGCTAACTGGTTCCGATTTATCAAATCGTGTTGTAAGAATAATTTGTCACGAACGGTGCAGTAATTCACTACTAATTTCCATCATATGAGTACACAAAACTAGATTCCGAAGAATTATCTGAGTTCTTTAGTTGTTTTTATTGCATTGT
The DNA here is from genome assembly GCA_012932125.1 of Conopomorpha cramerella. Classification (NCBI taxonomy): domain Eukaryota; kingdom Metazoa; phylum Arthropoda; class Insecta; order Lepidoptera; family Gracillariidae; genus Conopomorpha; species Conopomorpha cramerella. Next base: position 34,584 of record SJJU01072811.1, on the reverse strand, counting down.
AAAATATTTTAATTTGTACATCTACCTTAATTTTTTATTGTGACAAGAAGTAGCCCAACTTTATCTTCGGTTCATGGTTATACTATACTTTTAACTGCTTACAAACAAAAGTAACTTATGCTGGACGCGAACGGGCGGCGGGCGGCGGCGCTCGGCGCAGGTTACATATTGTCATAAACCTCCTTGTATTAACCGACTTAATACCAAAGCCACTAACTAAGCATACTACACCGTTAAATACGGTGCTACTTATTTTAGTACCGCAGTACGGAGCTCCTTGCAGGAATGTCGGAATATTCCAGGTTTCCTTCTCTCTGGTGAGATTCTCAGAAAGTTAATTATACGATTTATGACCAGACATCGGTAGTCACTTTGCAAAGAGTATGTAGTTTTTTTTATTATGGCAAGTGTAGCAAGCGAATGAGCAATTAAGTGTGAAGAGTTTTAGATCACTGTCAGCCGCCCTGCTTGGATAGTTACTGCGCATGTGCGGGTATCTCTCACACAATTATTGTGGTCTGAATGTTTGTGGCGCGTTGGAAAAGTGGACATTTTCACGTACTTTCACACAATGTTTGTTGCAGCAACGATTTCATATTCAGCACCTACTTAGGTTGGGATTTATTTTCCTATAAAAGTGGATAGGTGGAGGCATGCCAGGACGGATGAGGTGATGGTATGTTCTCTACGAGATACAGCGTAAACCTATGAACGTGTAACTACTTTCCAAAAATACCTTACAACTTTTTACTTACATGAATAAGAAATACACTTTATTGATGTGCGACTCGGAATTATCTTTCTACATGACTATGGCATTTAGCCTAAAGAAAATAGGTTCTATTGTCAAGCGAATACAGCTTCAGTTACAGTTCAGGCTGTGGCGAGTGACCGGGCTAGTGCAGTACAGTACACCACCTGGTAAGATAGCCATTTTCGTTGAAATGTAAACCTTCATGTGACGCAATAGAAAGCATGTGTATAGTTTTATTAAGGTACACTGGGACACCCACGCTCTCCCGTCGCCGACTATAAGTATCTAGGTTTAACGAATGTCATCCACATAATGCAGTATTATGTACGTAATATCTGAGGAAAGGGATATTTAGACAGCAACATATTCCTGTGCGAAGGAAGATACTGTCTGTAATTTTAGAATAAGATATACAAAGTAAATTTTTATTTACACTTTGTATGAATATATTTTAGTCTCTATTATTTGTAAATAAAATGGTAATGGAAGTCTAGTCTTCATAGAATAACTTCAATACAAATCTGACCTTCTTACTGATAAAAAAAATAAGCAATTGATTAGCATACATCAGAGTGACATAAACACCTGCAAAAATGTATATCGTTAAAAAAATGTTTGTAAGTAAGTCCTTATTTGCACCGCATGCGTAAACAGTAGGCTCTATATTTTACGTACTTCGTATTAGTGTGAGTAAACAGTATCCGAAAAAACAAATACTTGAAATCTATTTCATAAGAAGCATGATGTTGTACATTATCAGATTTTTTTTATCTCATGTAAGTCCTCGATAAAGTAAATAAATAAAAAGCTCAGAAGCGTCGAGTCGCGTGCCTGTAAAGGCAGGATTGTACTTGTCGACACTTATCGGTTGGTAGTTGGTACTTATAGAGGAAGGTTCCAGGGTTTTGCCCTCGCTTGGCATTCCGGTCTTGCGTCCACCTCACTTGCGGATCCATTAGAAGCCGCCTCTGCCATTTTGTTTCCACCGTCTTTTATTGCTTGCGAGACAATATTTTCAGCTTTAATTAAAACGTCAGCTACTTTAATAACCTGTTTCGCATTTTATAGCTTAAATCGGAACACTAAAATGTTTTGAGACATAACAATATTAAAAAAAATAAAGCAAATTTCAGAAAATTAAATCACTTTCTGAAGTAATTTCATAATGTACCTCTTTTATAGTCATCACAGCGGCATGATTGGAGATATGGTTCCTGCCTCCTGCTTACGATCGTCGAAATACCTGTAATGTTGGCCAGCCTGTAATTTCCTGAAGTCCATAACAGTCCGGGGTGCGTAAACCCGACCTCTCCCGACACAATGAGTCGTCGATGGCCACGGCAAAGATAGGATCGGAATTTCGTCGTCAACCAGTTTCCCTTGAGCGTTTGAGCGCTGGGAGCTTTAAATCATTGGAAGTCGGCATACGTTGTGAGTGTTATGTGTTCCTTGTTCTGCAATCCTGTATGCGTTATTGTGTCAGGTAATCGTTTACTGAACGCAAATTGTTAGTGTTTCGAGAAAGCCTACGGTGGCTTTTGAGGGCGGGCTCGCAGGTACCTCGGTTTACGTAAGTCTTTCATTTAGGTTTCATCTTATGGAAGAATAATAATGTTGATGGATATACCTACTGTGAGTAGCCTTTAAGAGGTATGATCGTGTTTAGACATGTATTTACGTCATGGAAGATAGTAAGCTAATGTGTGTATACTACAGACGGACAACCGAGCAATCCTTCAAGGAACTCGTTTTTTTTCCTATTGTAGTACCGGAACTTTTAAAGCATTTCAGTCCCTAACCGCATTAACTTCGAGTTCTGCTAAATGGATAATGATGATTTTTTTCACAGACTAATTAACATGATAATTCGCGAAATGCTTGTGTTCTGATTTATTAATAAAGACCTTGATATTAAGTACCTACTTTTTGAAACGAACGAAAACTTTTTTCTCATCCCGATAGCTAGCGTGTAAATTGAATCTTTCAGTTTTTTGTCCCATGACGTTCTAATAAACTGTGATCAAATTATTATGTTAACACACAGTATAGCATGTATACGGTGTTAATTAATTATACATGATGGTATAATATATAATATCCAATACTGTACTTAGGCTTGATATGGTATTTAAATATTCATGGGGAATTACATGGTCGAGACGTAATCGGGTAGTTACCAATTATGTATAAACTTAGGTGTAGTATAGGTATGTGTTCACGGCACGCCTAGACAATCAGAGCTTAGTGAGTTGTGTGATGCTTAACATAATTGCTGGTCATCTGATTGGTGATAGATATCTAGTTTTCATTGTTTATGGCATCATTGCTTGAATATTGCGAGAAGTTAAGAGGATCAATGTGACATGTTCTAAACACACAAAACTTTCTAGTGGATTATATGGATATTTTCAATTGTTTGTTTTGTCGAGGAATAATGTCAGAACCTTATAACGGCGGGTTAAGTACGCTTGGTGAACCGTGGGCGTTTGCTTAGCAATGACCTCTGCCTACCCCGCTTTGGGGTTAAAAGGCGTAGTCGTGAAGCGTATTTTTTTAATATCATAAGTGGCATATTAATGCCTTTTTATTGATTAGCTTTAGAAGTGTTATCCGCGTTTTATCTCGTTTATTCCCGTTGTAACTACCTACCTGATCCAGGTGCCAAATGCGAATGGGAAAAATGCGCGATTAGATCCTGTAGGTTCCTAATTTACGGAAAAGACTACAGAACGGATAGTGTATACCTGGTAGTACCTGGATTAGGGAATAAGCCATCTTTTGACCGGAAATTCCCACGGAGTCGGTATAAACCCTAGTTAAAACCGCAAGGTACAGCGAGTATTAGTAAGATCAAGTAAAATAATCATAAGTCAGCAATCGATCACGGGTTCACTCAGAATTTCCCCATTATTTATCGGTAAGGAGGCAACATTATCTGGATGTCACAGCCAATTATAGTTGGAGGTTGCATCTACGAGAAGTACATCCCGGGATAGATGCTGAGATTGTGCGGGGTCACAGCGTTCCCTGGCCGCCTAGGCTGGATCGTAGCCAAACCAGTTTCCCCCGACATTTCAATATCACACACTATATGCAACCTGTTTATTTACAGGTACTCCGGGTCTTCTTGAATTCCACAGCTCGAATCTCGTTCAGAGCTCTCGTTTTATAGTCACTTTTAGAAAGACCAGTCCAGAGGTATAATTTGGTGAGGAGCGTGCTCATACGGCCACATTTCTTGAGTTCACAGCAGCGCGCGTTTGTGAGCCAGGTTTGAGGATGTTTCGAACGTTGCGCCAGCTCAAGGTTCTCTGGTTCGCACGACACTACTTGTCGGTGAGGATACGGTTAAGGCCCTGCGGCCATTGAGAGTGTGCCGCCGACATGACCGTGCTAAAGTTGACGGCTTTTAAGGGTCGATGAGGTGAGCTTTGAAGTACCCCGGATAATAGTCATGCAATGTGGCTAAAATGGCACTTATTAATTAAATCAAATGGCTGAAGTCACCGGCATATTGTTCTATGTATGTGGTATGGTGATGTAATTTTCGCGAATTAAAACGATTGCTATCATCGTGATTTTAATGTGATTGAACGTGCTGATTGTCTGAATTTAAATTCATAAATTTTTACATTTCAACACTACCGCTTGCAATTATCGTCGAGATCCAAAAATAATAATTTTCCAGACACCCGCCTATTACCGTGGCGGGCGCTGACGTCATGTTCTTCAAGTCATTCGTCGGCGAGTCACTGCGCGATGTGTTTACAGTGTATTACACGGTCCGTTGACGATTACGGCTATATCGCGGTGGGCGGGTACCTTTAGCGCTCGATCTACCTTCATTGTATAATAGTTAATAGCATTATGATGCGAGCTTCAGTTCGGGTATTGAACGCCCAGATGCGCCATTCAACCGATGCACTCTTATAATCGGCCGGTTAACAACTAATTAACAGGGAGCTCGGCAGATTAAAATTTAATGAGATCTGTACTGCACGCAAGTGTTTAACGCCTCTTTAAACAAAGAGTGTGTGATGATGCGGAGCGATTATTGTTGTTGTATGGGACGTTTTAATTTCGACTTTTTATTAACTTACTTACTTAGTAAATTCACGTTCATAATCCGGGGTAGAAAATTGGGGAGATCGGGCTTTTGGAGCCGTAATGTCTCCTAGGCCAAGACAGACTTTTTGAAGACATGACTAGGTCATTTTCAGCCTATTGAAGTAAGTACATACAGTTTGACGTAATTTTTATGGTCGTTGATTTACTTTTTTTTCAGCTTACTTTATTTCGTGCCAGCAAATAAACGGAAGTCGACGGTTCTGGTGGACCCGGTTTCTGAGTAAAGGGTCATCAGTGGACCATTTTAGTTCTTTAATATGTGCCGAAGGATTCTTAAGTACACCTTCCAAAAAAAATATCTGTATTAATTTAAAATGCCAAAGTCTTTGGCCTGTGACGCATAGATAATAATATATTATTCTGTGTAGATAGTACATACCGAATATGATAATTTAAAAACATAAATGTAATCGGATATACTTTAGAAATAAAAAAAAAGATAAAAGGCGTTGAAAACCGTTGTAAGTTATCTAATTCTAAACATTTATGCAAAAAATTCTCTCATGTTTGCATTAATTCATTCGGAGAACTTACTTTGGAGAAGATGAGCGAGTTAATACTGTGTGCCTCAAATACTATGTAGTAAAAAAATAGACGCATAGTAAAGGAGGAAAAAGATTTACCGACCTCTTCCCTCTAGACTTATCATCATGATCATCAGTCACATGATGTCCACTGCTGGACGAGGGCCTCCCCGAATAATTTACATGATAATTTGGGGGGAAATGCCAATAATAGCCACGCTTGGCAGTGATGTTTTGATTTAAGAGAGTGTTGTTGCCCGTGCTCTGTAGAGCTTCTCGGCCGCCTCTTCCTCTTACGACCCCCATGACGGGAAATGTTGGGCTGCGGGGTGACACATGTATTCTATTCGCTGTTACCACTCCGCTGCGACCCACTGATTGAGTCTTTTCATCCCGATGTGAGATATGAATCAGAGAACAAATGTAGATAGAACGACAAATGATGGGCAATTATTATGTTTAGTTTCTTCCTCGTGTATAGAAGCAAATTTGTATCGAGAAACCTACAGAACGATTCGTATGAAACCTGAAGAAGATGAGTAGTTTACTGTGTCATATAATGCAGGTACATTACATTTCCGGTAATCTATATTATGTTGCACGTTGCAACTTACATATCCAAAAAAATAACAAATGTGTGCGAACATATAACACATACACATAAAACTATTTGTTGGTATATAATAATATCTACATACTTAATATCTCCATGCAATAAAAACATTAAAAATTATAAAAACATCTGCATTAAACATGAATAACAATATCAATTCAACTTCTTAATGCACAATTAAAGAAAAAAAATCCATTTACGCCATTTAGGTTTAGGTAAAAGGATAATAGAGAATGCTGCGACTATAGTTATACTAGCAGTTGGTTTACGTACTGTGCATTAGTAACCTTTCAGAGCCGGAGCTGGAGGTTCGATTAAACCGGACGAGACAACAAAATAATTATAAAATAGTAGCTGACCCGGCAAATGTTGGTTTGCCAATATAGGTACATTATAAACAGTGTTTCTTTAATCTTATATGTATGTATTATAAACCTTCCTCAAGAATCACTCTAGTGTTTTAAAGAAAACCACATTAAAATTTGTTTCTTAGTTTTAGAGATCGCGACTTTGTTTTTTACTATGTATTCATGTCAAATAAAAATGCTGGGACCTATTATTGGGTGAATCTGAAGTTGTGGGTTTAAGTCCTGCAACAATACGTGCCGTACAAAGTAAAACGTGTGGAAACCCGTATACCAATAGATTTTATCGTATAATGTTGATCAAAGTGGTCTTTTACTAACTTCATACTAATTTAAGTAATCCTTTTTTGATAAAAAAATTCTAGGTTTTTTTTCTCGAAAAAAAAATTCTAGGTTTTTTTTCTCGAAAAAAAAATTCTAGGTTTTTTTTTCTCGAAAAAAAAGACAAAAATTGCAACACAGCAACTCGAATTGGGTCTTCTCCTTATCAGATTTTGGATTCAATCAAAATGTCATTGATGCCATCCGCATTAGATTGACATAATGACAGTCAGAGTCCAAAATTATTCAAACAGACGTCATAGAGTTTTTCAGACGTCAGAGATTTCCCCACTACGTAAACGTATAATATCAATTCCCTCAAAGTTCCCGTAGTTAGAGGCGGTAGTGCGTCGAGGTTTCCCAGTGTCTCATCGTACCATTGTACAATAATAGAGAATAAACACTGGCGATGAGTTATCGGCCGGCATCTGGGGTCGTCGCCCGCTGTACCGTTCTGCCTGCCCCTGAACGTACGGCCGAACTATGAGACCACTGAGCCACAGTTCACGCGACCCTAGAAGCTTTTTGACGCGGCACTAATCGTGTTCTATGGCCCACCATTTTTACAAAAACTGAATAAATAACATCTGAATACTTGGTTTTCTTTTTCTTTTTTTTGCAAATATTACAAATACCTAATATAAATGTGACTTTGTGATATTAGGAACAATGTTAATGTGTGTGAGATAGAACTTGTAGTATAGATTTTTTAACTTAAAGATAATAATTATGTTACGTAAATATATTTTGTATATTTCAGGAACTTATACAGATAAATAAATAAACCTTCTTGTAATTTGTTGTTGTCTAATAATACTTCTAAAGGTCATCCAAACCGCTTGCGCCAAAGGACCGGGATACGCTTTTTAACGACTAAGCGCGGAAATCTTCGAGAAAAATCCTACTTCGTTAAAAGTATGTACCAAAGGGTATGGGCATGCGTCATGACCATGAGTGTTTCTTAACTTCTGTAATGGGTTGCCGTCACTGAGCCAGCCAGCTCGACTACGAGCTCATCATTGCAGTACTACCATTACCAATACTTGTGTGTTCTATATTACTGTTTTTCGTCTTTTTTTTAATGGTCATGCTTAGTATGCAGACTTTGTTCAATCCGAACGCATAAAAGTAGAAAATTAGATACGGACAACCGCATCCACGCAGCCCGTGCTCATACGTTCGTCGCTTCGACGTCACTAGACGAATTCCGACGTGACCACTCCGCTAATCAAATTTTGTAACTTCGCCATTGTAACCATTAGAACGTACATTTTCTCAGACGATGGCACCGATTTCATGCGTTACCGTTAACCTGATATTGCGAACGATACTTGCTTATGAGTTCAGAAGTGGCTCAACGTTGTTTGCGAAGTCAGAACTGTTACAGCGAGCGGGGGCAGTATGCATTGGATTTGCTCGCTTGCAGGCGACGATGGGTTAACTGTGCCCACTGATTCAATACTTCATCTGTTTACCTGTTCTAGAAATTCCGTCTAGCCTTGAACTCTGATCGTCATTATAAAATGTATTCTATTTTTCGTGTAATTTTTTCCTTATCAAAAGTTTCCGGCACATGACATGCTGGCAAGTGTTCTGTGACGACCAAATATGTAATGCGAGTATTTTCCTGTGTCAATATTCATACATTGCTGGTACTTACAATAATTGGATTACAATAACTGGATCCAAAAACTGAAACTAAACTAGGTTTAAAACCTAAGATCCTTACTAATAATGGCGGAATTGCTATTTCGAAGATACACAAAGCTCAACTTAACTTGTCAGTTGTATGTCAAATACGGAATAACCAGTTCAAGTAGACCTGTAGTAACCGTTGTATAAGTGACAACGCCTTTATTGGTAAGGGGGTAAAAATATAGGGACATCCTTAAAATAATTGTTCTCCAATTAGGTAAAATAAAAAATCAAGCGTCTCAAACGGAAATCAGTAATGTAGGAACTGTATTCATCTAGTTATATAACGTAACTATGACTTCAAACTTATGTATGAAGTAAGTACAGTTGACAACAACCTGAACTAAATTGGTATACAGGTTACTACTCAGTCATATTTACACATATTACCTATCTATATATTTTTAGAAGAATTCAGCTTCACAGTACAGAAAATGTAATAATCCAGGTCAAATGAATATGGTTTAGTTTATATACTTCTGAACTTTATACAACATAAGGATAAAAATGGAAAACAATACAAAAAACGTCACACAAAGCGTTAATTGAATTCACTACTGTTTTATCATTCACAAGGTGTAAGTAATTCCACGGGTTCAATATCAATAAGAACCATTTTTGCCACAAACAGATGCTCAGCCCAATAAAAAATATAAGTGGTTAATCATAATTGACTGTCAGTGCTTTAATTAAGTGCACGTTTTAAAATTAATTTTGTCCGCTTTGACACCGCATTCAAGTTTCACTTATGTTTAATCAAGTGTATGCATAAAACATGGCGCTTGACATTCTGTCATTCATAAACAGAGTAATTACTCATTGGATCATAGCGGTATTAGTTCCTAATCATATGTTATATTGGTAGAAGTATGGACTTACGGTCTAATTACTTTATTGTTGAGTTCTACTTTATGGTGTCATTTCAATTCATTCATTCATTTGATTGAATCAAATAAAATTAAAAAAATACTTGTAATTTTATATGTAATTAGTATGTATTTAATATTAGTTATTAATAAAAGACAAATGTTATCCTAAACAATAACCCTACTGATTCGTATGATAATATAGCCAAGGCTCGTTTAATTTTGAGTTGGTTTGGTTCCCGGGTCAGGCTAGCGAAATTTAAAAATCGAATATAAAGAACACGTATTTCATATTTTTTTAATATCGCATCCTTAACAACATTAACTAGTGATGAGCTAAAAAGTCTGAAATATTACGAATTAGTACGAATATTACGATGAAATCGCGCGGCGTTCACTAGTAAGCAATAACAATGTCAGATACTGAATAATATTTGATTACTCCATCAACATTTGACTTGAGTCCTTCATTTTTTTTTAATTCCTCCCTAACCCACCCCGGTTGCACAGCGCACTTTTGGGAGCAGGCTGTTAGATCCCTCTTTACTTCACGTAACTTAGAACTAAATTTGGTATCACTCCATTTACCTATACCATCACAGCATCTGTCTAACTATAAATGCATTTAGATAAATAAAACTATCGTCGGCAACCATAGTACGAAATATTATATTTTGACGCCCGATGACCTTGTCGGAAATGTTCCTAGGTAGGTACATACATCATAATTGTGGTCGATCAGTTTTGATAACACTTCGTAAAATATCAATAAGGTTGGAATTGTAATATTGTTACAAGCAGAAAATTAACCTTAATGTCTAATGACATTCACATGAGATTCGACCTTAGGGTTGACCAGAATTTATATGGCTCTTTGTTTTACCCATACTGTGTACCATCGCGGTGTTGCGTCAACACACTGTGACGTTAAACCGCGACACCATAACCCCGCGCGGTGACGTCACCATACACGGGATGACGACCATCCACGTGTTATGTTTTGTACGTAAGTGCTTATATTTTTTTTGCACTACAGTGTTACATTGACGACAGCTTGTTACTAGGTAAGTATGTAATATAATTTCACAGACCACTTGATTGTTTGCGATCTGTAGGTATGTACTTACTTGGTCTACGTATTGGAAGAGGTTAAACGCGTCATATTGGGATCACACTCGAACAAGTCTGAAATTAAATTACGCATATGCATTATGTAAAATCAGTGTTTAGGATGCAAACGTCATCATCATGCTGAGCTAGCTTCCTTTTACAGCGATTTGTATTTTTTTTTGTGTCAATAAATTGTTCTTTCTTTTACACGGCATTTTTTCTTTAAAACACCATTAGGTAATTAGATTAGTGAATAGCATTTAACGCATACATTTCTTTCATAACTCCTTTATCATACATTATTTAAGTTAAACCTCATATACCTACACTAGAAAAAAACATTTATCCAATTAATACTATGAATGCGAAAGATTGTTATTGTGAAATTAATGTGAGTGTACAGGGATATTTGTTAAATACTTCTTTACGGAAAGAAACAGAATTTGTTTGATCGGAATTTTGTGAATGAGTATTTTATCCAAAGTTTTCCACAGGAACAAAACATCGATCGGAACGGGATACAATCTTGATAACTCTCTAACATCACGGCGCAAATAATACCCAAATTAATCTAGCCAAATCGTCATTTATTGAGGTCTGATTTATTCTGCATACTGTAGTAGGTCTTGGTTCTAACGGGAGTCGCAATATTGGATTATGTCAAATACCCTAATTCTATAGACCATCGTCCAGAAGCCCTAGCAAGCGCGTCAAGAAAGACACGAGATAGAACAAATACGCTCTGTGATTGGCTGCTATGTCACAGATCGCGCCACATACCTTGTTTCAACCAATCACAGTGCCTGAGATGTCTTGTCATGTCTTTCTTGGAGCGTTTTGCTAGGGAGGCTATACTCTCTTGCTACTTATCCTCGCTGAAGTAGGTAATTCTCCTCAACGTGAGTAAAGATATTGAGTAAACATACCTTTGTATTTTCATACTAGGTATTGGTTTTGTTTTTTTTTTTATAAACATAATATGGTTATTTGTTATTGGCTTTATGTTTTATTATTGTTTTCTGTATGTATGTATTATATGTACGTTATTGCCTATGTCCAGCAGTAGACAAGTATGGGCTGATAATGATGTTGATGAAATAAACATAAGTAGCAAAATACATAGTCCAGTCGAATAAAGACATATATCCTCCTACGTGCCTCCAGTCTGAAAGGGGTGAAACTTCTACTTCACTTCGCGCACGCAGCCTAAACTAGGCGCATATTCTGGAAGAAAAAACAATGCATATAATGCCTTGTACCTTTTTAACACTTGCCATTAGAATCAGACAAAGCATAAATCTTACCAAAGCCTAGTTGAGACTACTGAAAGTCGAGTATGCGTGCGCGCAGCGTCCAATACAATGTCGAAATTACTTCTGCATCTGAAGCAGGAAGTCTCCAGTAGAAGCGGTCCAATGATACAACTTTTATTTACACAATCAATAAGCAACTGCGCCTTACCGGAATTTCAGTTTAATGGATAAGATCTACTAGAAAGTGGTATGGAATTTGATAATACTGTGTGTAACAATACTACGCGTAGTTACGTTATGTTTCCTTGAGTGGTAGGTAGATTATAACACTAACACGTTCACTCGCTTTTGATCCCACAGCGGTAGATATAGCTACTTGCCGAGCAAATTTCCACGGTTCACCAAACGTAACACATAGTGATTATATAGATAGGGGGTTAGCTTGTCGTCATTATGGGTTTCTTTTTGGGGATTCGCTCTTTACTTCATTCACACATCTTTTCATGCATCATTATAATATTCTTGGTATCACACTCTTTCAGGATCACTGAACCTCTTATCCTGCTAATATTGCAAAAGTTTAGATGTTTGTATATTTGCACGCAAAAACTAAAAAACGGATTTCAATAAATAATATTCGTCCATTTCTGGACACATGCTCTTCTGTGCTTTCTCCATTTCTGGCATCTTCAATTGCACGCTACTGTGATGTGTCTTTTCGCATTCGACATTATTATCTTTATTATCCCGATTTTCCTGTTCCCTCATTAGGTGGGCTCTGAAGAATGTCCTCATTCACCAGGACCCATCCAGCACCAGCGATAACTAAAGGCCATCGGGGGGGTTTTAGTCAGTAGAAGTTCGTTTATCTGGGCTACCCCCTTGCCGTCCCCATAAAACTGTCGTCAAAAAACAAAAAAGGGTGGTGGTCAAACGCTTGTTCATTGTGTTGCAATGTGCTCTTAATTAATGTACGTCAACTAGTTAGTAGTACCTTGTAGTTAGGCGTGTTATAACTATTTTATTGATTGAGCGGTATCGCATCAAATGCTAAAATACCTGTGCGCTCCACTCAAAAAATTCTACACCGTAGTATATAATAATCCAAAAACATATTTCCCGAACAGAAAAAACAATGGTCAATATAAAAAAAATCAATTTGTCGTGTCTCAGTACTGTAAGTCGCGTTTGACGCGATATAGATTAAATGATTCAATGAGAATTTATTTATCGAAGTCCACATAATTCCGGGTCGTGATGGCCAGAGGTACGCGACCGAATGGACAATAAAATTCGCGCCAATTGAATTCTTGGGCAAGTCTCTGGGATGGGTGGTTCTCGATACAACCATTTACTATTATTATATTTTTACTAGTTGACCCGGCAAACGTTGTTTGGTAGATATTCATAATTAACAGTTTTCTATGTTATTATACTGCGTGTAAAATGACCCCAAGCAATGGTCTTAAAAACGTTGCGAGTATATAGGGAAATAATAATAATAATAAATAAACAATTTTCTGCAGATGAAATCTCTGGAGATGAAAATGTTTTTTATTTCATTTCCCCATATTCTCGCCATAGTAAAAGTTGTTCATATTGACGAGCCCAATAACTTTTCTAAGACCCTTGTGTAGTTTTAAAGATCTAAGCATACATAGGGACACAACGGGTGACGACTTTGTATAATAGTATGGTATGTATTAATTGATTTTGTTCTAAGAAAAAATCTCTAATTTGATTAACTTTAACATTTTTAATGTTGTGAAATTTAATGTGAAAATTCAGTCACATTAACCGTAGTTGAAAACAGTTGGAACAGCGTTAGTGCAATGTTATTAAGGATACATACAGATATATAAGAAATGTACGCCAAATACAAACAAATTGATCTAAGTTGATAGACTTTTTAGGAATGCGGCGGATAGGGAGAATATACACTCTAATTATATATTTCCAAACAAATGTGTTTCATCGTAGACCACATCACTGCTTAATTTCAGGCATGATGCACTTTTGTCATCATGAGCAGGGCATCCTGCTTCTAGAACGATGTTCGCGGGTTCGATTCCAACCCCTGATGACATGTATATGAATGTATCTGTCTATAGTATGTACCTAAAGAACTAGTTAGCTACTAGTTTGGGGTCAGTTGACCGTACATGAAATGTGTCAGGATACTTTTATATTTTTTAATAGGCTCATAGTGTATGAACTAGCGTTATACCACCACCCTGCCTGATGTTAAACAGCGTTGTGTTCTAAGATGGAGATTTTTTCTGTGATATATGTTTCATTGAAATGCTTCTAGTTTATAAACCAATTAGGTTGCTTTTATGTACGCTTATGGTATTTTTATTTTAACACTTAGTGAAATTGGGAGCAACCCGAGCACAGCCCAGAATCATCAGATTGTGTTAACCGTAAACTTATGGTCGCGGACCGTTTTCCACGCGGATACCCATGCCCCCAGCACTGTCACACCGACATACCCTCTCACACCAGCTACATTAGAACTATATTCGCACCAAACGTAACACTACGTCAGTATTCAAGTTAGACACCAACGCGGATCAGTCTGTGACGCACATTTGTACTCTTTACTACACTTTTTCTGCTTTGCTTTGTGTGCGATCGATTGTGAACCGACGGCGTTTTGCTGTCTACACCAACCAGCCAAATGTGACCTGTGCTTTGGTGAGTTTTTCTTAATAGTTAAGTCTAAGAATGATGACGTGAGCTTAACTTCTGGCGTCAACGTCATAGTTGATTTTTGACATGTCTATGTATACAGATTCAATTGCGACAGTTGTCTTCTGTTCTTGAACATTTCATTGAAACGAAGGTCAATTTAATTTTGGTAATAGCAGTAACATAGTTGTAGATACAGCTACTTTGACTATGCTATGTTTACTTCGCAGCTTTTTATGGTCCGTCTGTTGTACGTCGTTATGGGTAGGCTTCATTACCATTCTTGAGGTCTAGTTTCGAAAATAGTCACGGTGTGATGGATTAATGTTGAGTTCTTCATTTGAGAATTATAATATTCCAATTTTAAATGTGTACGTTTATGTCTCTGGTTTCGACGTTAACACTTTCGTGACCAGTTAGAAGATACACTAGAAAATTTATCACAGTACTCTGGTCAAATCTAATGTAGTTCAAATATTTGATTATTTACATTCATTCGAAACTCAAATGCAAATAAATTATGAAAATAACTATACCTATTATAAAATCGATGTATCTTACGATAAATAAACCTAGTCCATACATCATACAAAGCGTCAGTAATACGATCATTCGTACAACAATTACATTTACCAATTGTCAATATTGACCCCGTTTGCTCTTTTCCCGCTCTATAAGCACGCATTAGCAGGTTCTTCTAGCGGGCGAGACGGCGGCGGCGGCGGCGGCGGCGGTGACCGAGCGGGAATGGTGCGCGGGGGCAGCCGCGGCGTCGTCTAGGGGTCAACGCTCGCCCTAAGCGATTTCGTAATCTACATAGCTTACTGACGTTGTTGGTCCTACGTTTGCCATTCGGCTCTCGAGCTTTGACCGAGGCTGACGTGTCCGTTTCCGTTATTGTATAGGAAACTTAGTGCAAATAAGAAAGTATCACAAATATATTTTATTGGTGCCCTACAATAAAACGATTGGTGTTTTTACTATATTTCTAATTGGTTTCGGATATAAACCGTTACCGATTATATTATAGAGGCATTGATCAATTACACGTGCTAAAAGCCAATATACTGACTGTTACTAATAAAATTTTACAATAAAGACTTGATTGATTTTTAATATTTAATACCTATCTTTTTTCATACAAAATGTTTTTTACCATGATCTGTTTTTTGTGAAATTCTTTCGGTTATTTTAGGAAGTTTAACCTCAATCCATTTATAACCTGTCTAATTTGAGCTGATCTTAATCTAAGTCAAAAAATTGATATTAATATACGCAAATAACTACAAGATATTATTTATTTTTGTAATATTTTTGTTGTTATTGACATTGACAATATCATTACAGCATGAAGACAAAATTTGTTGTGATTTCAATAGACATAAATGCAAAACATGTGGATTAATTATTCAAACCAAAATTAAAATGTCATAACCTCACAAATCGCTATTATAACACCCAGAATAAGAATAAAAATTAATTATTAAGATAACAACAAGATATACTTTACAATCTGTTAACATTTCACTTTTACTGTGAGCAATTACAACGAACACTAAAACGAACAATTAACCAATTCAGACACCTACTGTTTTATGTTCCCACATAAAATTATATGATTGTTGAAGTCATTTTCGCGAATTAGTCGAGAATTATAATGTGCATACATCATCCAGTGGCGTTGTTCTATCGCACTCCCCTTTATTATTAAGCGACGGGAGGACCAGCTAACTCCAACTATTATGTGGATCAATATCGGATACAATGGAATTGTAAAAGGGGGCTCATATTTTGATATTCACAAAAAAACCAACTCTTCTTTCGCAACCCTCCCGGACAGTTTATAAGGACTTTCGTTCATCCCTCTTTGGTATAAGGTGTAAAGTCGTGTGCTTAACAATTTTCTTGTTCACATGGTTTTGATGAAATTTTCCGAGTGTTTGATAGAATCGCGACCCAATAGCGTTGAACTTGAGATTGTTTTTCCCTTGACGGTTATAGAAGAAAGCTTTTTTATCATCTCGTGCTATAACATGTATTGATTGAAGTGACTCCTGTTAGGATTTTACATATTCGTCTCGGAGGAAAGGGGTGATTTTATTTATAGTGGGAATGAAAATGTATCCTCTTATCCAGCAATATTTGCTAGTCTTTTTCGTGTTGCACCCCACGCTCTCTGGGCATATCAAAATGAAATTGGATCTAACTATACTCAACTATTGGATGGAATTATGATAATAACGACGTAAGCTGTAGGTTATTTACGAAAATCCTTATAGTTACACCCTTTTGTGAATCTGTTTAGTGAAGTTAGTAGGTTTTCTAACTAAAATTATAGACATCTTGAAGTAACTTTTTGTGTTTCATTCGAGTTATCGGTGACCAAGCAACTGTTGGGTGTCATCTAAGATCTATGTGATCTATTGCTAATTATATGCAGGTGTTGTGTTTACTTATTTTATCTGCTGGATCTCTAACATGCTTTGGCATTCAAAGGCGTAAAGTCAACTGCGTATACTTGAATGGGGAATTTTCTTCGACGTTTTTCTGACAGATTTTCATAACTGTAAAACAACGTTTGACAGTAAAGACAGTTCTAAGCCCGAAAATCTGTCAGAAAAATGTCAAAGAATATTCTCCATTGTATAAAGACTATTATGTGGGTATCCAATGCAGGTAAACACTTTTGGACTGGTTATGCACAATATATATTTACATAGAAATTATTTACAGATATTAATAAAATAAGAAAAGAATTGACAGAATAAATACAGATAACCGATAGCAAGGAAGAATGTCAGATGAGTGTTGATTTTTTTTAAATAGTTCCCATGGAGATGAAGTACATGGCGATAGGATAATTTTACAATGTGGTTTAGGAATTCGCCACAAATATATTTGACTCCAAAATAACAGATTAAAAACAGTTTATTTTCCTTAAAATATAGGATATGTATATACGAAACTAAGACTGATTCGAAAGCTTTGAACGCACTGGTTGTTCTTTAAACATTATAAGAATTATAAAGGATACCTATAACTTTCTGATTCTAAATGCATGATCCATTGTAATTCCTGTTTCGGCACTATAATCCGCTGAAAATGTAAACAAACAACACCCATGCTGAAATATTCATACAGATAGGAATACCAACATAGAACGAAAGTCACCGAACAACAGGGAAAAAACCGGCACAAACGCAAAGATCAGGGAGACAGGCGGAAAATGTTCCTTTGCCTATACCAAATGTACAGATGGAACCAAAATAGCGGAATACCTCACTTGTTCAGATTTCCCCTTTTCGGACAAACCACCTTACACAAGTTATGTGAACTGAACTTGTGTGACTGCGTATTTTTTATTGTCCCTCTTATTTATTGCAGGGTAGATTGAAAGGGGCCGTGGACGTGAGAGATGATTACACCAGAGGGTCTGGGCATTATGTGTGATAAACATAAAGTATGTATAATAATACAGTGTGCCATCGATCATGCGGCACTTGCCTGGAAAAGTTTGGGGATATCACTATTCTGGAGAGTTCTTTTTTTTTGTTTTCTTCGGGAAGTCGAAGGTTTGATGTGTTCTGATTACCTTAGATATTATCTATGGACGAGTTTTACTAAAGTTCTAAGCTTATTGGCGTCGGATTTTGACTACGTAAATTGTACACCCAACATTAATTAATCTAATTAACAGCATTTCGTAATAAATTCCAGTAGTAGGTCATTACATTAGTCGTATGTAGGTAGAGTAAATATAATACTTACCTTACGCTATATCGAAACCGACCAATCACATCTTTCGCATAAGCGAACATCTGATGAAAACAAACACGGTGCGCTTTTCGAAACATGATCGCCAAATGGACCTAAAAAAGAACTCTAAAGAGCAATTCTATGAAAACTTTTCACAAAAAAGGGGGAAATACTATGAAAACCTGTTAATCCAGCGTTCGTTTCGACAAAATCAATACCGGATAGCGTTACACACATTTTACCTTTCCATAAAACGCTCCTCTTCTCCACAAAATTTATGTACAGTTTGCGGACAGATCAAGCCTTTGCTTTTTCTTCTGTTCACATACTTTCTACGTATTATGACTCGTGGTTGATAGGGGTCAGAGTTGACTGGCGCTCCAGGGTCGCGTTTAGCGCGTATCGAGGGTGGTCCCCTATGAAGTTCAGATGTGCAATAACGAGTCTGGTAGTTTAAACCGCCGATATTGCTCGGCCTGTATGAAATATTGATGGGACTCGTGACCCATTCGTAATCCATGTCGCGCTTAAATAATTGTGTAAACAACTTTTGTTGTTTAATTTTCCATTTTCCAGTTTCCTAATGGCAGCGATTTTATTGAATAATGCATATACTAAACGTAAAAGGTTCCGTTTGTAGCGTTGTTGTTGCGCTGAAAAATATAAAAATATTCCGTTCAATACCATATATCATGTAAAAATTAAAAACCGGAACAAACTGACAGAATCGACGGCAAATATAAATAATGTTCGCAACGAATAGAGCAGAATGTTGCAGGTTACAAATGCCAATGCCGCTGGTTGCCTCCATGAAATATTGAAGCGTTGGTCATCTAGACTATGCTGTTGCAGATAGGACATGCCTGTTCGTATGCAATATTCATACATATTACTAATCATTTCAAAATTACCATTTAATATTATAAGATCTGAAAACGATACTTATAAATTACAACATATTTTGTTTCTTACTAATTTCTCACTACCTACGGAACATTTAACATTATCTTTAAGGATTAAGAAGCATGATTTCAGACAATTAAATTAATCTTTTAATACTGCTCCTATAATGTTGACCGCTCGGGTTGACGAGTCTCGTCCTTGCTAACATGTTGCATCAAGAGACTGACAAAAATGTAACAAAGATATTACTTGCAATGCAAGCAATGCCATCTAGTGGCCGTTGAGAAAACTAAATAACACGGCAAGCAAGAAACTTCTCTTTTTTACTTTTCATAAAATCATTTTTATTCTCCTAATCTATGACCCGTAACTGGATTAGCGCGGAGTGTGCTGCATGTTTGGTGCAATATATTGACGCTATTGAGCTTTTCGTGTATCATCCGCGAATCTCCCTCCCCCTTGCTTCGTACGTACAACTGCGATGTTTTACCGAAAACCAATATCATGTGACCTGTGCTCTTTAAGGTATTAGTTACTTATGATAAATCCATTTAAAGTGGTCATTGTATTGTTGGAGTGCCCACTGAGGTACATCAATGCCATTCTGACGGGGGTAACGCCAGTGGTACTCTATGATCCTACCGAGTACTATTTTGTGGTATTGATTCAGATTTGTTTGAAGTTATGTTTGGTTAAAAAATTGGATGGCGCCAATTTAGTTGATTAGTTTGATGTTCCACTTTTCTTTGGGAGGGTATGGGATTTTGCATCATTATATTTCTGTTTTCATTTTTAATAAATTGAAACGATTTTTAACTGAATATTTCCTTGGGAAATCATGGCAATTAGGCTCGTATTGCATTTCCATACATTGATAATACACTCGATATAATTTTGTTCAGGTTTTTGCTTTGCCGATGGGGAAAGCCGTGACCGATTGGGTGCCCACCGACGGACACCGCAGACGAGGCCGACCCAGGCGGAGATGGCGGGACGACCTGGATCGACACTTACTGGGGTGGCAGGAGGTGGCCCATGATAGAGAAGAGAGTAAGTCCTGGGGGACGCGTTTGCCCAACAATGGGAAACGAACTAGTGATTAGATGAATAAGAATTCAAATGAAATATTACTCAGATATGTTGAAATTTCAAATTAGGATTAATAACTTCTCCAAAATATAATGTTTCATCCCATAAAGAACAGTAGGTACTTAGCCAACTTAGGCACTTACTTATTTAACCTCTTACTTGCAGTATGATATGTACTTAGGTACTCATCAGCCTTATCAACTATGCTATGGTTTAGTAATTTAGCTACTGTATAATCAGGTTTAAGATCGATCAATCACTGCCGTAAGGTCTACTTAATATCATTTTTTTTCCTACTTCAAAGATTTTAATTTTTCCCTATTTCTCTTCGTCAATTATACTTGAATTGTCTTATAGAATATTTTTTTTTGTTTGAAAAAGATGTCGTTGAATCTAAGTTAAAATTAATCTTTAGGGTTACTGCGTCGTCTTCTGTGTAAGTTGCCACCGTTGGGTCAAAATGGGTTGACAAGGGTGATTGTGAAATCATATTAGGGCTGCCGAAAAACATTGACGCAAAACTTATATGAGGTAGGTACATCTCGTTATTTCCATTAGCAATAGAAACACTAATACTAATAAGCGGTCATCGACTTCAATCGATTTTGAGATCCGTTTTTCGAAGAAATGAAAGTATAGTAGGAAATATTGATGGGACAGCGATTTTTTTTTAAAACACTTTTGTGGAATAATTACACTAATCATCTGCTGAGAAAGGTAAGGTATACAAATCCATTAAGTAAAGCCTGGAAATGTGAAAAGTAATCGTCGACGAAGTGCGATGGCGATTTGAAAACGTAATGGGAAGAGAAGAAGAATTGATCAGTACGCTATAGGGTAGTATTGTCGTTTGTTAAGAAAATATTACAAATTATAATGGTTATAATATTTCTTTTTCTATTAGCAAAATATACTGAATAGAAAAAAAAACATAATTAAACTCAGCATAAACAATCGTTTGAACACTTTCGTGGACACTCATCTTAAGACAATAGAAGTTTCGTTGTTATCACGTCGACAGGCGGGATGAGTTAATCCATTTTCACTGAATGCACAAAGTTTTACAGTTTATAACTTTACATACAATTTTGAGATAATGTTTGTAGTTCTGATACACAAAGGAAACAACAAAAAATATTGTTTATTTTATTAATTTTAAAATGAAATAGAACCAAATCTTTACCTAACACGTATGTAATGTTCTTCGTCTGCGTCCGCCTCAATGACGTGATTTGTCATTTTAAATTTTAAAATAATCTAGCTGCACATTTTCTACGCAGCTACAGTATAGATTTCAATCGCAGTCGACAACCCTAACAGAAGCCGCGGTTACTCAGCGCCTTCCCCTAAAACATTGTCATCTGAATTTGCGCTCGGAGTAAATAAGAGTCCTGGGGAGGCCCTAATGGCGGCAGATTTATAGATTTTCCCTCGATACCCCGCCGAGACGGATAGAATTACCGAGTGGGAATCGCCCCGCTAGAATATTAGCACATCAATTTGTTTCCGGCGGGCATCGGCTAAGAGAATCCGTTAATGAATTGAGTTTTTATTCGTCTGGTCAGAAATTCCGCCGCTTTGTTTTCGTTGGCAAACTGCATTACTTTATTTGACCAGAAATTTATTGGTGCCTTCAACTCGCAATATATCGTACCAGTACATTAAAATCAGGCTACGAGCTAACAACTTCTGCGTGAGGGTCCATATTGCCATATTTAACTCCGTATATACTAAATGTGGCCGAAGGGTCCTTGCGATCCTAAGGTTCTTTGCACCCGTTTTTGGGGATAACAGGCGTCAGTGTATGTGCATGTACAAATACAACGGTTCCAAGGCTTGTGTGGTCATCTTTGTTTTTTTTAAAAAAGTCTTTACAAAGGAATGTTATAGACAGATATTCAATAATGTGACGCACCGCGATGAAAGCAACAGGCAACTTATCATATCGATGGTTGACAGCCAAAAAGGCCTAAGCGACATTTTTGTCCAAAATGAGTTGAGTATGCAGTTTGGATCGCCTTTTTTTCTGCGTCGATTTGTCTAGGTTTCATACCTGTATGACGTAGTTTGATGTCGCTAATGCGGTTCAGATTATGTGTTTTTCTCCCAAAACATTGCTTTATTTAAACTTTAAGCCACTCTCCTGTAAAATTACTTAAATGTCGCTTAGGCCTTTTTGGCGGGAAGCCATCGATATAATTTCCTTCTAAATGATTGTGAAGGGCAGTTCAGACAATCATACACAATCATGACATCATAAATATACAATCAATCACAATTTGAATTCTTCATTTTATTTTATTTTGGTTGTCTTAATATTCAAGATTTTTTAAATGAATGTTCTGTGTGAATACTACAATAATTGCTAAGCGACTTTATTACAATGTCACTGATCAAAAATTAAGGTAATCTATACACTGGTGGCGACTGTACCTGCACGGTAAACAGACTGGCCGAAAAGTGAACACTTGGTTGACAGTGGACAAAATAGCAGAACTGGGTTAATCTTTCACCTCCCAAACCCGCGCGGGGTTGAGGTTCACCCCACTCTCCCTCCTGCTCACTCAATACGGCAAATGAAAAGGATAGCACTGAATTAAGCCACTTTCAGAAAGTACTGAAGGCACGCGTATCGCACGCAATTTTCGAACCTATGACCGCGTGCTAAGCAACAGTTTTTACTTGTGCAAATACCTTTCACCTCGGGAATCCAAAAAAGATTTACCCGGCGCCACAATTCTATGGCTTTTTCGTTTGTGTTTAAGTCGCTTTTTGTTTCGAGGGCGCCAGTTAAGATTTTCAGTATAATATTCATGTTGTTGTTCGGTAACATCGCTTCGGGGAGAAGAATCTTCTGGAATACTATCCTGTTTTAGCGTTTGCTGTTAGACAGAGACGGGTGAACTGCGTATATTGTGTCGCTGTACAGTACGTAGAACAACAATTTATTTGCTCTCTTCGCCCAAAGAATCTAATCGAATTTTTGTTCACCTTCAGGAGTTCAGACTAAATGTCTTTCAAAGTCGCTACAATATTTTAATCTTGCCCTTTGCACTTGAGTGATAAAGTTCAAACACTTTTGTAAAGACATTTAGACAGATAAAGTATCTAATATATTAATTTGATAGAATTTACGGTTTACAACTCGTAGGTAAGATAAGCTTGAATTGTAATACTTCTGGTAAACACAGTGTAAATCTTAAAATGATATCGAATAATTATCTATCAATTCAGAATCGTTGTGGTTATGTCCCAAAAACATCTATCAACGTCACTTATTAAATAACATACATTAAAAACCTAAAAATATAATATTAAGATGAATGTGAAAAGTTTATATGCCATCAAAGCTTTCGGTGTCTGAGCCTAAAATTAGAGAGATTTCGTACCGAAGAAAAAAAAAACTAAACAAAAACCAAAGGAAGATCTTTGTATCCTTTGAGTAGTAGTGAAATATTTTAATACGAAGCCCGAACCTGTAATTTGATTAAATTCGAGACGAAAAAGAGAAGGATTCCGAACGGATCATCATTAGAATTGGGGTCCGTAATGATCGGCCGAGAGGCTTGCTCTTGTTTGTTATGGCCAGTGTCAAGGTTAAAATGTTGGATCGATTATTCAAAAATGTACTTTTCCTCTCTTACTTCAAATGCAATATGAATCATCGTCCAACATCCTGGAAATGTGTGACACGGTCACTCAACATTCCACATTTACTTGGATACTAGGCGCCTACTAAGGAAATAGCTATGAAATTAGTGCTACCCTTGTTTAGTCTTCTATATAGCATTTAAGTGATGACCAGTATTATAACTTCGAATGTATATTTTGTTGCACCTATTTTATAATATTTTACTACTTAGTTAAACATGACATAACGTTATGTTTTCGTTTTAAAATTTATTTCTAAATTTGATAAAGGTAACAAGCTTTTGTTTGAGTTTGAAAACACCTACACCGAATGTTTGATATCATTTATCTACTTAATAACTACGTAACTAATTTTATTCTTCCTCAAAGTATTTTCCTAGATTCCGTTCTTTAACAGGAATAATAGTAACCTTAGACATAAAAAAAAACTTAGAACGCACAAAATATATCGAAGGCGGCCCACAATAACATCACCTACAGCTAATATTTCGAGTGTGCCGTATCTAATATCGCCGGAGTCAGGAGCTAGATATCATTGGCAGAGGGCAGCGTGGAGCAAAAGCAATTTGGAGTGAGGTTTGTTGGCAGGGCTCCAGGGGGTGCTGCGACACCCAGCGAGGAGCACCCGGCTCGCCTGCACCGCGGCACTCCCGGCGACCTATTGCTAGTGCTCTTCAAGGTATCTACACTAGACTTGTCTGAACTGTGTCTGTTCACTTGTAAGTAATACGACATCACTAAATTTTTGTCTAAAAGAGGTGAGACATGAAGAAATGGGTGTATTTGCATGTATTTTATTATGAAAACAAAGGTGCTGTGTTATATGTATTGGTATTATGTTCCGATTTGTATGTATCAGTCAGCTCCGATTTCCAAATTGAAGAGTATCTACAAATTTACTATGAACGTATTTACGTGTTAAAGGAAGCGTTCGGTAAAAATATACCATGTTATTAAAAACGTTTCAGGTATAAATACGTCTCCACCGTCAATCGTTAGAAGTACCAAATTTCGTTGAAGAAGACAAACTTTACGAAATACGTTTCATGTTTGAAAAATCTTTTCCTCATATGCTTAACAGGTCACGCTGAATCTAATAATATTTAATGAACATAAATAGAAGATTTCAGGTAGTTTTTGTATGTAACGAAATCAATTTTGGGGCCGAAGCGTTGGCAATCGGCCAGTTTTGGCGGCGACCAAAAACTACAAGACCTGAACACTGATATGATAACAAAGCAACTGAAATGAAAACAAATTAAAATTTTAATACGACCACGTCGAAAATAACAACGAAACGTTTGGTAAATAACATGTTTTGATAAACAACTTAGTTTGTCGGCAGGTGCAACAGAAGGTGCTTATAAGGTCGAGATGGAAATGAATCAAAAATTCATAAGATCTGAAATTTTTAACTATTGTAGGTACTTGTTAATACAAAATACTTAATTGGGATTTACCTCCGTTTTCTTGGAGGGAACTCAATGTGACACCACAATCTAAGTAAGTCTATCAGGGATCTGATTACTTGATAGTGACACGTGATAGTGTTATCAAATTGCTATTACTATAACTATTCTTTAAAAAAAAACACGGCCTAAAAAAATAGGTTACACGGCCTATTTTTTAGGTAATTAATTATCCGCGATGATTGACTATTGAAAATAGTTTAACATTACACATAAATTACCTAAACGACACAAGAAATCTTCAGCTATTATTTTATTGTGGGTTAAAGAAAAACAAGAAAATGGGGCCTTCCAAATTGGTAGGTACTTACCTTGCAATGCTTATGCATTACTTGCAATGAAATGGGAAGACACCAACAATTTTGTCGCCGGTGTCGCGGTGGCTGATCAAATAATTTATGGAAGAAATATACAGCAAGAAAACAATAAATTCAACACAAAGATGGTCAAGGTCGCAGACAAATACCCAGACGTCGCGTGCAGAATGTTGACCGCTGCCGACTCTGAAATCGAACAATCTACAGAAAGATTATGACCAGAAGGCAAAACCTACACAAAATTAGATTCAAATCGCTTAGCGGAATTGCATGTGCAATACCATATTCATAACATATTGTGCAAACGGACCAAATGATGGGAGATCAGACAAAAACAGCTTCTCAAGGAGCTGAACACTGATTAAACCAAAATCCAAAGAATGTTTATTCGCAGACACTAATAATGTACAATGAATGTTTGATGTGGGAGAAGAATGTGAGAATTAAATTCATGAAATAGCTACAGATTAAATAAATTCTTTTCGCCCTTTGATGCCACGTTTTACGATTGTTATAAGTATCCTTTAATCTGATCATTATTCATTTCACTTCATTCCACGTATCAAAACAGTGAAGTATTATTTACTAAATCATATTTGTTACTACGACTGGCGGCAGTAAGAACGCACTATGTACATAGATATCTTTGTACTATACATATATTTGAATGACATGTGCAATATCTGATATTTACATCATTCTAGTAAGTGCCTATTTACAATAATATGAATGTGCGGTGTATGGTTTATCTTTCGTTATAACAACAACGGCATTCGTAAAGATTTTTCCTTGTCCATCGGTAGAGGTAGGTATTATAACTACAGGCATCGTACGTCTATCGAAAAGAGTGAAAGAATGTATCCCCCAGATCCTCACTTTTCATGATGCTTTATGACTTTATTTCGGTCCCGGTACGTTTTCTTCGACTCGACTGCGTCAATTCAGTGAGTTCGGCGTGTGTATCGGATAAATATTAATAAGTCCGACCTCGTTTCGGGGAAGTCAGGAGAATCTTATTATAACCGCGATACCACCTATAATTAGCAACGTTCAAATTGTTCGACTCGTGCGCAGCCCAATTGTTGGATCATCGATTTGTGCAAGGATGCGTTTCTAGAAACGGTAGGTACATAACAGATTTTTGATTCCCCTGTTGCATGTCCGTGAGATAATTTCATCAGTCACGGTATCGAAATTCACATGGAATCCGCAGATAAATTATTATAAACAGCTCTGAATTAATCATCAGTCGTCAATTCTTCAACAGGTCCAGAAAATAAAAATAATACCAACTCTTTATAATTTCAACTGAATGTAGTAATTACTAGAAAGTAATTCTTATTATTTCGGTGATTATAGTATCTTTACGTATGTAAACAGGACATTTATTTCGAGTGAAATGCGTGGGAACAGAACGGTCCAATCGACCTGTCTGGGCATAATACAAATATGTCTGTCGATGTAGGAATTTATGTACATAGGTAGGTAGCTTGTAACAAAAGAGTGACTCAATTGAGGCATTGACCGCCGCCCCTGGATGATATTCCCCAAAATCTCCAAGTATTGTCGAAGGTGGTTACGAAAATAACATCCACGGCCCGTGTCGACGTCCCCTTACAAAATAAATTCATTTTATTTTCGTGTATCAAACGATTGATGATCAGCTCCTTTTAGAATACGTGTAGATATTCTATTCCTGTACTTCCTCTTCGGATACTCGTTTACTTACTTAGTAACTAAACAAAACCATCTTTTGGTAATAATAGTGTCGTATTAATAATCGACGGAAGTAAAGCAACAGAGCCCCAAATAAGAACGATAGCTGCAAAGAATATGATAGAGTCCTTTCGCGATCTGGCAATAAATAAGAAATATAATGGGAACGGGGGAGCATGATGCCGCCATGAATGCTAAAATCGCACTGAGGATGAGTCAGTACGCTCGGAGTATGGGGCTGGGAGGGAGGCTTCAGGAAAATGCCATTTTCACGTTTAACGAAAATAATTTTACGAGCTGTTTGTACGCATAAATCAGATTCGTGTCAACGTTTAATAACAACGTTTGCTTTGCTGTCTATTTAGTGTCTTAAATAATGACACTAAATGACAGCAAAGCAAACAAATACTTAGGCAAAGAGCACATCGTAAACCGTACAACGTTTCCCCTAACCGGAAATATTCATTAGCAGAAAATCATATTCCGTAAATTACTCTAGTGTTTATAAGCATAACCATAATACCTTACTTCGTAGCGTGTGCGAATCGAGGTTACACACACACAATTACAGAGCAAGACCGAGTTCACGTGGCAACAACCAACACTTGTGTATCGCTGCGCCATCCAGTTTACGGGAAGCCCTGAGAACGGTGGCACGTACGTTGCGGCGGGGCAAGGTGCCGGTAGCCGAGACGGGTCTCGTTAGCCTGGGGCCGACGCAGACGTAGCCAGCAGCGGGCGCGAGGCAGATGACACCCGCACACAGGCGCGCCACGCACACACCGACACTCGGCCGTGGCATTCCATCACTCCACATGCACACAACACCTTATTAAAGCGAGACTCGGATCGGCGACTTATCGGGCAATTAGTCGTGGTCAACATCTGACAATCGGCGGTTTGGCGCGCTCGCACACTGAATTTACACTGCTGCGCGACAAACGGATGATATTCTCTGTGTCTTTTTGCTGCAAGGAATGAATGTAACATTGTTTTCTCTAAATCGTTATTGTATTTACAATCACATGTTTAATAGGATATACATGTTGACGGTCAGTAGTAATTGAGCAATGTATAGCGTACATAGGCGTTAAGTCGATACGCAATGGCTACCTGAGAATATCGAAGTGAACGCTTCTAAAGTGGCACGCGATTTGACGACGGACGTAGCCTGGCGTCACGTCTCGGGGCTTCAAAAGCGTCAAAAGCTTGATGACCGGCAGCGTTTTGGTATCATTTGTGGTTATTATATCTCGCTTATGATAATTTATCGGAAACAATGACCGTAAAGGTTGTTGGTGTCGAACCAAATACATTCCTGCAGTTTACAAAACAGGATGCGGATATTAAAAATGCACAAGTAGTTTTTTTTACTAAACTTCCATTTCGGACACACATAAAGTAGACAATATGTTAAATAAATAAACAAACTAAATGATATCATTTGTCACAACAATTTGGCTATTTAACTATTACTTAAATAAAATTCTCAGAAGCAGGGCAGTAAGTGTAACAATTAAAAAAAAGCACAATAATTTTTAAATTGTCAATCAGAATAAAAAAACAATACTATAAAAAGCCCTACAATTTTCTTCATTTCCCTGTTCAACATATTTAACAAACCACACAAAAATATTTTAATTGTAAATTACATTGAACGGTAGTTTGTGTGAATGCAAATGTAAGGTACCTACCTGATCGAACCTTTCCCAGGAGTGTATGGGACCGGAAGATGTCTTAATTTTTTTTTCTTCTGTCGTTTCCGCTCCCAAAGTTGATCGATTGAACAGGAACAACATGTACTATGAATGTTTTTAAATGTTCCTTGTGGGTATACCGATAAAGGACATGGATATTTATAAAGTAGCTGCTCTTGTAGAAACTTATAACCTGTGACCAAAAGCTGCCTGGTTCATCATCATCATCATTATCATCAGCCCATACTTGTCCACTGCTGGACATAGACCTCTCCAACTGCACGCCACTGTGATCTGTTTTCGGCTTCTCGCATCCAGCTTCTGCCAGCCATCTTGCGTATATCATCAGTCCACCTTGCCTGAGGGCGTCCCACACTCCGTTTGCCGAGACGCGGTCTCCACTCGAGAACTCGTTTTCCCCAACGGTCATCGGTTCTACGGCTAATATGGCCCGCCCACTGCCACTTCAGCTTGCTAAAACGATGAGCTATGTCGATGACTTTGGTTCTCTGTCGGATCACTTCATTTCTGATGCGATACTTCAGAGAAACGCCGAGCATAGCCCTTTCCATATCACGGTGGCGACTTTGAGCTTGTGGGCCAGCCGTGCCGTCAGTGTCCACGTCTCAGCTCCGTATGTCATTACAGGTAGGACACACTGATTGAAGACTTTTGTCTTCAAGCACTGTGGGATCGCTGATGTTAAGACTCGACGTAACTTCCCAAATGCTGCCCAACCCAGCTGAATTCTTCTGTTTACCTCGTCCTCGAAGTTGTTTCTACCCGAAGTTGTTTCGTCCTCGAAGTTGTTTCTGCCTGGTTCGATTCCTGCAAATGGCACGTGTGCAAGTGGAGTTCAGTTAAATGTGCACACTATTCCCCGTTCGCTACCGCTGCAATGTGTAATGTTTGTTTAATGTTTTGTCCTTTTTTATCATTAAAATTTCACATTACCCTGACTAGTAAAGAAGACAAAAAACAGTGTTACACAACTTAGGTATATCGTGTGTATAAGCTTTTTTTAAGATGTAACCATCGTTGCGGCGTGCCTTGGGAGATGCCTATAATAACCAGCAGTGGACGTCAGTAGATTGACATGTTGTGAAAGGGGTAACAGTGAAAAACAGACATCGATCCTGAAGAAACTTGTGTAGACAATTCAGAGCCGCTACTTCGAAGTGTAGGGTTATCCCTGAGCTGGAAAGTGAACCGACCTGTCAAAGGTGAAGATAATGCGAAGAAACATTCTATCTACAGAAAAAAATATAAAAATTACCACATATGTATATTTTTCCATAATTGATTCAAAGTGTTGGTCTAGTACCTATGTTGATTTTTTAGGGTTCCGTAGCAAACAAGTTACCCTTGGGGTTTCGCTATATGCCCGCCTTCCTGTCCGCTGTCTGGTTGTTTGTCTCTTTGTGCTCTATCGATACTATAGGTACGCTTTACTACATCGACTTCTTCCTTCGTAAAACCCTATCATCAATATTGGGAATGAAGACCGGGAAAGAACACCGCAGAATAATGATGATGTGGAAAACTAACTTTCACGTGTGTACTATCGTAACTGGTGTCTTCACCTTTACCTTGAGCTGCAACATCCATCGACGTAGCATACACCTTAGCCTCGGACGAGGTCTCGGTAAGTAAATTTAAGAACAGTTTACTGAAACACCGCTCAAGTCCAGGAGTAAAGGAGCCTAAGTTTACTATACTCTGGTAATATAAGGGACAAGTTCACCACCACCCAAGCCCTACCTGCCTCTCGGCGTACGGGCCATTCTCTTGGGACGTGCGCGTCTACTTGCAAAAGAGGCAAAACCTCTTTTCAACGCACACGTTTTCTTGACTCCATACAAATTATCTTTGTCCATCCCTGTTTTGCTGCCAACTCTCCCCCTTCAGCGGCATGACGACCACAATTACGGAGACTTCGCGTCGGATCCTCGTAGCGTCTTCAGTTTTGCAGGCTTCATGTGTTCTTCGTGCTGTGTGCCAGCGATTCAAACTCACGCAAGCGTTCAAAGTTCCCTGGACTGCTTATCAGGCCCCTGAAGTATATTTGCCCTGGCTCGGTCCGCTCCAGTTTATTAAGCATCTCATTTCTTGCCTCATAATACACTCTGGTAGTTGCATCGCTCTGGATTCTTGCGGCAAACGATGTGCATTTCTGATTTCGTTACTTTCATTTCACTGCCGTCCGTTTCCGTTGAATTCCGTTGTTTGCCGCTACGATGCCATAGCGATGCAACTACGAAAGTGTAGCAGACTTGATCCTGAAAAAGAGTCCCATTCGTGTACCAATGGGACTCTTTTTCAGAGCCTATGTACGCAACGCAACGCTCGTACGGTGAAGGACAACATCGTGATGAACCCGCACCACAAGGTGTGTGAACCCTATAACGGCGATGGGCTCGCCCCCTGTCACGTTGGGTTAAATACGCTTGGTGAACCGTGGTCATTTGCTTATTAAGCAAGTGCCTCTGCCTACCCCGCTTTGGGATTAAAAGGCGTGAAGTATATTTTTTTTATTTTTTATTTATTTTCATAAGACTTAAATTATAATTCAAGTGCCACCTGCAGCCCTAATACGCGTGTCGAGAAAGACACGACATAGAACAAATTCGCGCTGAGATTGGCTGCTATATCACACAGCGTACGACTTAGTTTGTTTAAATCAATTGCTGTGCCTGGTATGTCTTGTCTTTCTTGGAGTGCTTTGCTAAGGGGGCAAAGTAGGGCAAAGTACTGATTATTGTTTCAGTATACGGGCCTAAGACAGTGGACCGACTCTGGCCGGCCAGTCCACTACACGAGCCGCATCGAGGTTTGTGTGGAGCGTCGACAGAAGAAAAAGGAGGAGGAGGATTAACAATGACCTGGTCCCGTACCATGAGGTCCTAAAGAAATATTGTTCTCGCTGTGTGACAGGGATAGCGCTAGATGAGTGGTATAACCCTGTCACTGTCACACAGCGTAAACAATATTACCTTAAGGCCTTATGGTACGGGGCCTGTTTAATCCGTAATAGATTATAGATGTGAATTTATGTATTTGTATTAATCAACATCCAAAACGCCATATTTTTTTGCCTCGTGGGAATCAATGGCGAATTATTTCAAAATTGAATATAAAATGAATAAAAAATGTGGGTCGCTCCACTTGAAACACTACCATATATGAAAATTAAATGCATTATTAATGACGGTGTGTGCATGTAAGTATATAAAGTTTATTGGTACCCTCGACGGAGTGAACCAGACAAACAACTTGCCACATAAGCCCTTACCAATTGTTGATTAATTGCCGTCATTTGTCTCAAACCATTTTAGTATTTTAATAAATTGGAAATTGATGAAGTGAATATGCAAATATGGTTACTATTGTCGTTTCTAGTGAACAATAACATTCGCGCAGCATTTCTATTTTAGTTACAATTTTGGACTTGTAACCTTTAAGGTAGGTAGGTACTTTTCTTTAAAATGGGAGTATCGAAAAAAAAAATGCTGGGCCTATCACCGTGTCTACACATCTCATGATGTTTACCTTCGCTGTTAACTGAGACCCAACACAACGTAGCACCTTCATTAGATACGTCTCTATCCCACCAACATTTAAAGAAATTATCTATTTCTGGATCCAAACTGTCACTTCTACTACCAAAATGTCAATTTGGATCAAAATATATCCAGCTACGATGTATGGATACAGAAAATGTTTTCCCTTACCCTTTCACTCATGCATGGTTTATATAATACTTTCTTGCTGAACGTCAGTTTTGGATTGCAAGTCTAGTTGTTTTTGGTCTGAGGCTGTTAAAAATCTATAATGGGATTCAGTGGTACTTTCTTATCCTAGTACCATTCTATAGAACGGTTCTCCAACCCATAAATACCGAATGCAAGTCGAGACATCCAACAACTACACTACAACCGCTAAATACAAGTATCAATTGCGGTACATAAATCAAACATCGCCGATGTCTCTAGATTAAAAATAGATTTTACTGTCAATGTTGTCAACAATGAATAAATTATTCAAATCTTATACAACTTAAGCACAAGGGCTGCAAATGTACCTATCACTATTACATACCTTCCTACCTATTCGTATATAATGTATATTTATGTATTATCTTTGTCGTGACAAGCGTTTAATGAACATTCCATAATAATGGGGCTGTAAAATATAAAAATCATAATGATACGATGTTTTTCTTCTTATTGTAATATAGAAGGCTTAAGACATTTTTAAACCCGTATTATGAGACTACAATGAGTACTCAAGCGTTACTTCAGCAAAGTTTATCTCTTTTACACAAAGACACATTGCTTGAGGCGAGTTTCAGGATACGCAGCTTAATTTGACACTTTCAAATTAATAAAATCTTCAAATAACGCATCAATCACCAAAAACAGAACCGAATCCAGTCAGTAAAATTTTACAGATTTCTAGTTGATGCCATTTACGGCATTGAACCAAATTTAACACGGATGCCATTTACGGGATTGAACCAAATGAAAAACATCAGCTTTCAAATAAAAAAATAATCATACATATTGGTTTACACGGTCAAAAGTTTTAGTTAGAGGTAACAAAAATAAAAAAAATAACGACGAATTGGTCAATTCGTCCTCTTTTTTTTTTTGTAAGTTAATTAAAAATTAAATCGAACAATAACGCTGCTTTATTTCCAGTCTTTTGAAAACCATTTGTGCCACGATCAAGTTGTGTAATTTTATAGTAGAGGTTATGGTAGACTTACTGATTCAGGGGTCCTGTAAAATAGTTATACTAACTGTATTTCTTTCCAAGACATGTCATGGTCTAATATTCGGGTCCCAACTCAACACCAACACCGTTTAAGTACCTGAAGCTTAAATATCTGACTAGGCAACAATATTATACCACACCACTGACGCAGGCAAGCAAAATACTACCATTGACTAGAACTCCAAATCGTGGTTCCAAATAGGTGATTTCAAAAGTTACTGTAGGTACCTTTAAAAACAATACTCCACGTCACCCTGAAGTTATGGTAGGATGGCATCCATCATGGCGAAATCCCTGAATAACCGAAGCCACTTAATGAAGCCTTTGAAAGTTCCAATTGACTTCTTTGCCATATTTTCAAACTGGATAGAATAGCCAAATTAACCCGCATGGATAATAGTCTAAACATGTGTTTAAATACGGGAAAGGGAGTCCACTATCGTGTCGAATGGTATACGGGTGGTTAAAGAGGTATGTACTTTCGGCCAATGAGAGTTTTGATTATTGTGTATGTTCAATGTGGCAAAAGTATTCGAAGGTGGAGATCATATTTTGTATGAAAGGTTGGAATGCACATACATTACATTCATACATGCATTAGGTGAAATAGATGTTTCAGGACCGTGACAAATGTGGATCTATAGTGTCTGCCTACCCCTCAGATAGACGAGACGTGTACGTTTGTAGGTGCATATTATGTATTTGAAGGTATTATGTTTACCTCATGCCTGAAGACAAGAGTCTTCAATCAGTGTGTCCTACCTGTAATGACATACGGAGCTGAGTCGTGAACACTGTCGGCTCGGCAGGCCCACAAGCTCAAAGTCGCACAGTGTTCTACGGAAAGGACTATGCTCGGCGTTTCTCTGAAGGATCGAATGAGAAATGAA
>SJJU01072810.1:0-14253 GCA_012932125.1 Conopomorpha cramerella | reverse complement strand
GACACAGGTGGAAACTAATCTGGGTGTTATAACGTCAGAAAGTGGCATAACATGAATTATTAATAATGTACCAACTGACAGATCTGATTACTACCGATTTGGGCATCTATCTTGGACAAAGGTTTATTAGTTAAAGGGATTTGAGTGTTCCACATTTACGTAAAATCGCTTACATCCACATTGTATTTATGGGATTTTGTAATTCTGGACAGTAATAAATGTAACCGTATAAAAAAATACCTGCTTGGATTGCGATTTCTACCCTACGGATTGAATGAAATCGAAAGTACTTATTTCGAAATATCTCGCACAACGCACAAGAAGAAATCAAAACATGTGTTTCAGAGTTATCGGTTAATGTTATGAATATTATAAAAATAAAACAAAAAATAACATTAAGCCTTAACAACGTGGTTTCATCCATTAGGCAGTACAAATACCGTCATTAGTGTTCATTTTTTACTTTTTACACAATATGACAACTCATAACTGATGCTTTAGTGACACAGGAAGTGTCTTCAAAACGAATATACCACTATCTTGGCCGACCGTACAATCTATAAGAGAAGAACTTTGATGCAAACCTAGTAGAGGCAAAACTAACTTCTGATCGCAAATCAACTCGACGTCTAAGCTAAAACCTGCTTGATAATCCAGAGTACTAGCCTTCAATCCAAAACCTTGTCTATACAATTGTGAAGTAAGTATCAATGAAATTGGCAATGTGATTCATATTCCCTCCCAATTCAGAAAAACAGATTATAGAAATTATCGTTCAATGATGAATGATCGATTGGCAGTAACAATAATTGACTAATCAATCATTTCACACTAGATGGCGGTAAACCAAAGATCAAAGTGGCGATTGCTTATTTATAGTCCTCATTGATACATTATATTATGTAATACAATATAATATGCTTGTTCATAGTGATAAAAAAAAAGTATGTTATTTACGACTATGTTGTGATTTTATCACAGGTGTATTATCATCTTACGGAAAAGCGTATCATTAGCTAGTGACACAGAGGTCCCCAGTTCGATCTCAGCAAGCAGAATTTATACACAATACAATGGTAATTTCCTTCACTTCAGTAAAATTTAGAATGCCTACTGAAAGATGCGGAAACTAGGATTTTAGGATGCCATAATACGGTAATCGAGAGGGGTAGGCAGAATCAATCAACATCCACCTGTTATCAGACTAAATGTAATATGCCCTTACCCATCCTAAATTGTATTGTAAATGCTAACGTTTGCGTAATGGGAAATGTGAGATGTGGGAGCAATTACGTTCGACATACCTATAAGCTGTATTATTGTAAAGTTTTATTGAAATGCATTCATCATCAACTTTTTGCGTGGGAGATTAACATCCAAACATTCGCGTTAATAATATAAGTAGGAGATACCTTTCGTGGTTTTTGGCGCTTATAATAAATACGCCCCAATAATTTTGATTCGTTTAACGCAACCACTGAATAACAACATATTACTCAGACTTAATAGACCAATTTGAACGCATGTCGAGCGTTTACATCAGGGTTTAATTACAAAATAAACCTTACAAATAAATGTTGGTCCACGAGCATTCTGGTAAGCAAAACCGATTCGATTCGATTTTCATTTCGATTACAAATTGGCCTAAATTGTTTTCCCACTGCGTTTAGATTGGCAAGTGTGATGTTTTGTTCTATGCAGCTGTTTTTGTTTACAAGATTACCTGTTTGTTGGAGCGTAAAATTTACTGACAGCATTACTTTCAGTATCGCTTTGACAATAACTTTGTACAAAACAACCTTGAACCCAATCAAAATGACCATATAAAGGTTTCGTCATTACCGGACCGGATTTCGAAATAAAAAAATAATTTTCAGAAAGTACTGAAGTAGCAAACATACATAGAAATGAACAGACGAAACACTTTGTCTTTTTTTGAAATAGTAAATAGTAATAAAATACACATTACGCATTTCAATCCCAAAGCGGAGCAGCCAGTTGTATTTGCTTAGCAAATTTTAATGGAAATTTAGTGAATACCAATTCTATTTGATATTTAGTTATTCCACTCTAGATTTGTTATTTTAATACCATGTGCCATGCAGTTATTTATTTACAACAGTACCGGTTTGATTAGAACAATTTACTAGTTTAGTACAAATATAAGATAAAACTTTATAATATAAGATAAAGCACGAACTTAAAACTGTCATAGAATAGTGTGTTTCATAAAACATCCAATAATTTTCCACCACCTTTAATAATTTTGTAATAATATAGATGTTCTTGGAGGAAACAATATGAATTAGCTATACTCCGCCAAGAATCAGGTCTCATTTATGATTGTCATCAGTTTAAACCCATTGTTCATTTCTCACAATATAACAACGGTATCTTACTGACGTCTTAGTACTACAGGAAGCGTCATCTAAACTGATAAAGCACTTTCTTTGCCGACCGTACTAAGACGTACGTACATTGCGCTAACGAATATTTAACTCTATAAATACACAATGTATTATTTATATCTATAAAAAAATATAGCACTAGGCCACACCTTAGTCCGCTACCTTCAAAACCTGTTTCCATTATTCATTCTTTTGAACGCAACACGTTACCTAGTACTTGACTCAAAAATGGCCGACGCAAAAAAAGGTAAGCATCAATGTACAGTCAGGGAAAAGGTACTGAGAAATAAATAATAAAGGAACTATAATTATTCCCTTCATGCGAAAATTGTGGGTTAAAAAAAGGCCAAAACAGTTGACTAGAAGACATCAAAAATTTTACTCATCAAATATTTGGGTTGCAATTGGGCTGGACACTTTTCAGGATCAAGGTGACCTAGGAGGTTTTATATCTAGAAGATCAAATATCTCTATGGTTCTTGCGTACTAGATAGCGTCCTTTACGTGGACTTGATTCCTACATAAGTGAGGGTACTTACTTTCGTAAGTACTTATATTCGATCAGTTAACTTGCAATATGGAGACGTCACACACGTCACGGGCCGTCACTTTGTTATTTGTTCACTCGTTTGAAATAATTTTAAAGGTATTTATAGTGGGTTTAGGTATCACCTGCACATTAATAATTGTAAAGAAATAAGGGCTCAATTTATCTCGAGAATGAGAGAGAAAAGAGAAGTGGGACTACAAGCAACGGCCTTCTATAGCCATAACTATAGAAAGATTTAGGTCTATACAGAAAACTTTTAAAAAAATCGTATGGAAAGTGGAATCAGGTGACAGTGTTTGTAGCTTGCATCTTCACAGAAAAAAACATGTGAAGTGATTTTAACGATACTTAATGGGAATACAGTTTCTATAAGAGAGAGATCAGACCTGGATTATGACATATTATTCCATTTCTCATCCTTAAAATTCTACGGGCATGGAATAAACAAGTAACTGAATAAAGATGAAATCCTCTGACCAACACGACAGATGACTCAGCTCCTCTCTTAAGGATTATACCGGAGACGGGAAAACCCGCAAACCTTGATTGTGGCGACTATAGAAATCCATACTGTTATACTTAGACCATTTTCAATCATGTCCACAATACAGAGAAGACTTCATGTGTACATGGTACAACAATAGTAGGTACACTCGACACCAAGAATTCCGTGTCAAATATAATAAACATAAAATTAAATATAAGCAAGTAAAACTTTGACAGTGATTTTTAATATAACAAGATTTTTAAATTTTGTATGTCTTTAAATATTAATTTAATTGGCTTATTTAACTCATTGAGCGATTTTTAGATGTGATATTGTGTATAAAAATTATGTTTGACCCGGAAGTTTTACTCTCGAAAGTAGTATCCATTAAACTACGTTTTTACAATCAGAAGTACATGCAGTATACATTTTTTTAAACGATTTTGAGTTGTTGAATCAACAAATATCCTTGAAAGTGTTGAGAGTCGAGAAAAAAAACTGCTTACGGTCTCCCGCAGCTAGGTACTTCTCGAGTTCGACCGTCATTATTATACTATTTAAATAACCTTTTGTTTTAACGTTTATGTACCTATTTAGTTTTTTTTACTATCATCTCTCTACATACTTTTATTATTTGTCCTACTTTCTGGGTTCTTCGTATATTTTCAAGTTTTTAGATTTTTGTCTAATTGAAAAATAAAATAGTAAATACTAATATTTAAAAGAGGAAAGATGTGTATTATTGGATTATTCTCTCTCAAAAATAGACAGATTTCGAAAATTCTTTTACCGTTCCAATGCTACAATGCTTTTAAATACATATTTGTTTTAATCCTTAAATTCCCTCCGCTGAATAACGCTGCTTGTGTAAAATTAAGAGACATATTTTTATGCAGAATCACATACAATACTAACTACTTTAATATTATACTAACTGCTATAACTTAGTTATCAATGATATTACCACTGCTTAACCTTTGTTGGTTTGCGACCAAATACGTAACGTTTCTAATTTGCTACAAAATGTACGAAATGTTACAAAAGAATGTATAAAATTTTAAAATGCGAATAAATTGAGATATTAATATTTGAAACACAGACACGTACAATATTTTATATTTTCTATGCCAGATAAAGTTCGCAAAGTAATATTTCATTATTTTTTTCATTTTAAAACTATTCTACAAATTTCATTTCTCCTTTCAAAGTCAAAAGACGCGAAAGTCCACCCTCCTTCGTAAAAATTACCAGCCAGCCACAATTACCTTTTTTTTTAAAGTAAATGAATTCTAGCAATGAGAAAACTTTTTCGATCAACTTCCAAGTTATGCCACAGAAAAAAAAACATCATCATCCAATAACTCCATCGGTCAAGGCAAACGAGATTCGGATGTATCTGAGAGAATTAATTCGTGAATCTTTAAAATCAAGTATTGTTCACACAGGAAGTCGATATTTAAGTCGGCATTATTCTTGAAGAAAGAATTTCTGCTATGGTAGGTAGTACTTTAGAGCAAATTTTAAGGATAATTGTTACTAAAAAAATACATATATATGTTTTTGGTATTCAAAGAAAATAAATAAGTACTCTTTATTCCTACCGCGGTTAAGGCAGAGGCAAATTGCACTTTTACGTAAACAATTTTTTTTAAATTAGTTTTTAATTAACTATCACTCTGAAATAATAACATATATGTATATCGTGAATATGAAAACTATTAAAATAATGATAAACCAACCATTTGAAAAGACCGGAAGTCTGACGCTCAAGCCGACCTTGACATTTTTTTTTCATAGGTCTA
The DNA here is from genome assembly GCA_012932125.1 of Conopomorpha cramerella. Classification (NCBI taxonomy): domain Eukaryota; kingdom Metazoa; phylum Arthropoda; class Insecta; order Lepidoptera; family Gracillariidae; genus Conopomorpha; species Conopomorpha cramerella. The sequence goes on along the minus strand of SJJU01072810.1, from coordinate 9,006 downwards.
GAAATCCCAGAGGTGTCAAGTCACAAAAATATATTTTACCAGTGTTGTTTTGAAACCCTACCTATCTCGAAATAGTCCCACGGGTGGATTCGGAGGGAAGCACTCATATCTTTTGGTAAACGACGTCGTCTTCGGTGCAATTCGGTCTATGGAATCGTTTTTATGTGCGTGCAGATACGGCAGATATTCTTCAGCATAATATGAAAAAAATAGATACCTCTACATCATTTGAAAATGTCTGTAATAAGTAAAAGCCTACAACAACGAGATAAGAATATCAATGACGTGCAGAACGAAAAATAGGTAGGTATCGCAGTCATTATCGAATTTCCGATCTACCCGCGCTCCGACAATAACTTTGAGGGTAGCTGGATATTCCTTCATGTGAAGAGCAAAAACAAGCAGTTTGTTTTTATGACGCCATAAACCCTTTCTGTACGGCCTCACAACCAAAGGTTTTCGTTCCGGCGAGGTTATATTCTCTCCAATCTACGCTTCTGTATCAATAGGAGACTTCGACCATATTGGAAAAAGTACTACCTTTATTGTTATTTTGTTTAATATTGACACAAAGGCACAAATATAAAAATACAAAGACCGAACGTTAATGCTTTGATGAAACCAATATTGATTGTGTTATCTACACAGAGATTGAAAGCAAAAAAACTCAGGAAATACCATCTGATGAAAACATTTTGACAGGTTCTATTAACACTTTTGTCTGCGATTAAATGCTACATCCGATATAAAATAAATTCCTATTGTGTTTGATCAATGTCCATGAAAGTGTTAACAAAATACTACTACCGAGACCAGTGAAACCGGGAAACAAAGTTAGTTTTAACCGGAAGGTGCATAAAATTCAGATACCATTAAATGATCGCACATTTGCAGCCGTAGCTTGTCTCTGACTATATCGCTTTGAGATTAAAAGGCATGAAGAGTATTTTTTATAATGGACTAAGATAAAGCAAATCGGTCAGTACCTACCTAGTACAAAATACAGGACTTTTTTGTGAAAACAGTTTCATTCGTATTTACCTAATAATCTGGTAGAACAAGTGAATTATAGAAACGTTTTGCCAGTGAGAAGTTTGTTTACTTGCTTCGAGGACTGAAAAATGGAAATTGGACGCTCAAACATTCAAAAGCTGCAGCTAGGTAGGTAATGGGAGTGGTGTGCTCAGTTTAATTTAGACTCTTTTTACTATTCCATTTGAAAAGGTATATCACCTTTTGAAGAACTTGCAGTCCTGGATGAGAAAAAACGGCCAAGACAAATGGAAATCTTCAGTCCCGATCCTTCTGGGAGACAGGTGAAAAGTGTTTGTATGTATGTAATACAGTCATGTTATAAAAAAGGAGTCTTTGATAACTACCCACATTATGAATTACCTTCCTTCATTTTATTGTGCTCTGTGCACAAGTGTACTGTGGTTTTTATGTCGTAGATTTTTACACATATTTGTGTTTACGTGTGAGAACTTGTTAAACGCAAATTCTCTTACCTACTATTAATTAATTAATTAATGTTATGTCATCTTCATATTACGTCGAGGAACTACAGTGGTCCAGTTGTTCGGGTACGTGACTTGCAATCGGAAGTACGTGGGTTAGAGTCCGGCTACTGGACGTATATCAATGGACTTTTTTAAAGCCTATGTACGCAACACAACGATGGTACGATGAAGAGCAACATCGTGATGAAACCCGCACATCACAAGGTGTGTGAACCCTATAACGGCGATAGGCTCATCCCCTGTCACATTGGGTTAAATACGCTTGGTGAACCGTGGGAATTATAGGTATTTGTAGTTAAAGTCGCTGAAAAAGTGATGTTTCAGTATTGATGACACTTCCTGTGTCACTAAAATATCATTTACTTTTATAATGAGACAAGGAAAAATTGAACCTTCTTGTCTAATGATATTCATGCTATGAATTTCAACCTGAGGAGCGCAGATACGTCTTTTGTTATGAACGTTTCCACGTAATGTTTTCCTTTACAATTAGAACGTTATGTAGAATCGTGCACGTAAATAAATAGGCAGTTGAATACCCACTTTAATTCAAGAGATTTAGTTACATTTTCTAAAAGTCAGATGTGCACCATAAAGAGTGTTTGTTTGATAATAATCGTAATTGTAGTGAATAATATAGTATCTAAATACGAAAGCGTCAGAATGGACTTGGTAAAACGACGCCAGCAATATCTATAAATCGATATTTTTATCGTGTTTGAGATCGTTGCGTCGACTATTGTAGTGTCAAGTACCATTTTCACACCGGCCGGTTTTTTTATTAATCAAATATTTTTTTTGTAAATAAAAACCCACACCGAAGATGTCATTACGTTGAAAACTACGTATTTACTAACAGTGTTTCTGCTAAAGTAAGCAGGTCTAGATAATCTAAACAAGACAAGGTAAATACTACTTTAATGACCTACCGAACCTAACTAGATCGGCAGCAAGTAAACATGACTTCATTAAAGTTAGTTAGGTATGCATGCAAAACCGTCTACATGTCTAAGTACCTACCTTTGTACCAAGTAGAAATATTGACATTGAACCGATAAGCACTTTTTGTTACGTTGGAGTAAAACGGCACGGTGTGGAAACATGTACGTCTCGAAGTACAAATGAATAAATACATTTTTTTAAACATAATTTATTCAAAAGAGGGTAGGCAGAGAGACTTCGGTACTATGCCAACAAGCGTATTTTACCCTGAGTGTGACAAATGATGGGCGGTGGCCTATCGCGGTTTTAGGGCATAAATACCTGGTTTCATCTCGATGGTGTCCCCTGATCTAAAGCGTAGGTTTCTGTTCTCCCTGGTTGATATATTAATAGCCATTTTGGAGAAATAGGCCCGCCTGGAGACGATCTATGCCCATGAATGTAAAATAACGGTTGTATCGGTCTGACACTTGAATATTTACCATGGCTAAATGTCTCATCTTTACCACAAACAATAGAGGATTGATCTTCATATAAAAAAAAACCGTGATTCAAAATGTATGTGTATAACCTACCAACATTTTGCACCCGTTAAAAATTTAAGGCCGACCAAAATAAGGGAAATATTGGAAAGGGTTTTTACGATGACAGAGTTTTGTGAAATTCATTTTCTATTGTCTTAAAATGTTCCTATCAGGTGATAATAATCATTTGCCGTGTACACATACATTACTACCTCTGAAAACACGTGTAAAATGTAGGTAAGCACCAAAAATACGACATCAGCAAAAGATTCTTCTCGAAATATTTTTTAAAACCTACCAGTAATAATATACCTAGGTAAGTAATTTATGTACTATAATCAGTATCTACATAAATGAAGGAAACTGTACAATTATGAGCTATTCATTTGGCACAATAATTCACATCTCGTCGACCTTACTATCGAACAATCAAAGTCAGATTTATTACTTACCAAGTCTCGAGTAGAACAAAATCCTATTAACACATGAAACAATTCCAACACAAATAAATTGTTCACTGCACTTAGTTCCAATTCTTAAAGGAAAGTTAATTCACCGATGATTATGGTGAGCAAAAGGAAGCCACCACTTCGTGAAGAAAAGTTTTTTTTCTTTAAACTATTACGAAGTTCGAGAGTCGAATGTAAGTGAAGAGCGCGCGCGAAGACACGTCCGCGCTGCGCAACACTCGCGACTAGACTGAGTTGAGCGAGCGTTCCATCCATGCTAGGCAAATCGAGGTTTTTGAATATCGAAACGAATTCTTCTTTCGATGCGTTTGTGCGATATGGCGATAAAGGATATCAGCGTAGTTGCAAACTTACTGTTGATATACCTACCTACATTACTTTGAACTTTCTTTTCCTTCTTAGTCATAATAAAATACAAAGTCTCAGTAATTTGACTATACGATTAGTCATTAAAGATGCGGGCACGTACAACTCCATTCAGGCGGTCCAAAGTTTGTAAACATTAATTTTTTCGTTAATTTTAAATAATTTTTTCGTCTAATTTTCGTATTTTCTACCTAAGTAAATAAAATAAATACTCATTTAATGAATTTTAATCCCAAAGCGGGATACGCAGAGGCACTTGCAAAGCAACGTGCCAACATGATGATTCAAACTCCTATTAAATAAATTAAGTATCATTATAAAATATTTTAAATGATTCTACCGTAATCATCACAGGTTTCTGACACGTGTGCAAACTATCAAATCTTTGGTATTTTCAAATAGGTAAAAATCGACTTCTAAGGTTCTGTTAATGTCCACATACAAGTTCAGTGACGCTAACAAAAAGTAAGTAGGTACGTGAAATGAAAATGAAAAGACGCTGGTTCCGGCGACGAGGTTCCTTGAGAAGATATGGACGTGGATGAGTCGAAAGAGGCGTGTCAGTTTTCAATGTGAACAAAGAGGGCTCATAAACTCTGCCTATCCCTGTGGGAAACGGAGGTGGCGTGTATAGATACCTATATATTTATAGGTAAAGCTGTTTAGTAAAAATATGATTAAGAATTTCTGGTCTATAGTCTTAAAAATGTTCTTGATCCCTAGACACTTTTGATGTGTGTATGTTGAATAAAAATAAAGTTTAAAAACTAAAAAAAAAAAATTTTTTTTTACAATTATACTATAATACCTAATTAGCTTACGTATATATAAAATATGCATGTCACCGCGATCTATAATTTTATAGCATTTTGCGTCATTAGACGAAATAGACAAGCGTACGCTTTTGGAGGGTGTCATCTTGAGCAACTCTATAGGTAGCGCTACTCTAATACGGGCAATGGAAATAGATAGCTTCGAGATAAGTCTGCGCTTGCCTACTAAATGTATATAATAATTTATTGACCTCTAAATATAATTACTTTGTTTAAATGACGCATTTGTGCTTTAATCTTATGTAAAAATACATTTCGACTATACATTTTATTGTGTAGTATCTGTGATTGTTTAACGGGTCTTGGTCTAAAACATGACAATTTAAATTTGCAAACAGATGCAAATTGTTTTGCAGAACATTGATGACATGTTTGCGAAAATGTAATCCGTAATTTTTATATTATGTTCTTCATATTTTGCCTAAAGTACTGTTCCGCGTTACAACATAAAACAAAAACATCATCTGATGGACACGTGAGGAAAAACATATCTTAGTATTCTCTTTTAGTAATTAAGGAATGGTTTAAAAAAACTGAGTTACTTACAGTTAAACTATGTACACAATCATCGCATCTTAGTTTTTATATTAGTATTTTTACAATACTTCCAAATATATATGAAACGATTTGGGATAGAGGCTGTAGTATCCATTAACAATGAAATAGGATCTTCGTCGTTAGATGTCTGAGGTCTAGATCGATGAAGTTCAACATTTCGTTGTAAATTGTGTTATTGTTGGAAGACTGTTGAGCGTCTGTGGTCCAGTTGGCCGGATACTCGACTTGCAACCGGAAGGTCGCGGGTTCGAGTCCGGCTACTGGACGTGTACCAATGGAACTCTTTTTCAGAGCCTCTGTACGCATCGCAACGCTCGTACGGTGAAGGACAACACCGTGATGAAACCCACACACCAGCCCATCGCCGTTATAGGGTTCACACATCTAATCTTGTGAACCCTATAACGGCGATGTGCTCACCCCCTGTCACGTTGGGTTAAATACGCTTGGTGAACCGTGGGCACTTGCTTAGCAAGTGCCTCTGCCTACCCCGCTTTGGGATTAAAAGGCGTGAAGTGTATTTTTTTTTATTTTAACTATTAATTTTTTGTACAGTAGTCATAACAGTTGCAGATAATACCGTTATTTTATCTATCTCTAAACAGTTTCCCCTTTCAGTCATTTTGATTTCGGTACGGCAAATTAATCTTTTATAGGCTGATATAAAATATCTCACAGTGGGGTTGTTGTTAAATCCGCCTTTGCTATCCGCCACAGGCTTGCTGCAAAAAATGCTTGCTGCATACAGATTAATTTTTCTTCGAAACCCAATTGGATCTATTTACAAGTCTTGTCCGTTTCGCTCTTATTTCCGGAAACCTTTAAGTAATTACATCGAAATTTAATTAGAAGAAGATAAACTGGCACCTAGTATAAACCATCTTAATAAAAATTGTATATGGCTCAAACCTTTGATATAACCATTTCAAATATCGATACGAATAATCAAGTGTTGTCAATCCCTAGCGTAAACAAACAATTTTATCTTTTACACAAAAGAATCTAAATTTCGATATTTGGCTGGTGTATTCAATGAAAAATATGAAATTTATTCAATGTTTCACAAAAATTAAGGTCAATATGTATATGTAATAGGTATATGAACATTCATACAACTTTTCGATCATGAAAAAATATTGTGTCTGTGCCTGTGATATTTACCCGTGAAACGTGTATTTCTTTAGATTATTTTTTGATGTGACATCACAATTCAGTAAGTGATTGTAAGTTTTACGAGTATATCGTAAAAATACGCGCCCAAGAAAAAATTTCCGGTTTGATATAGGTTATACATTCTCTAGAGCTGTCAAAAAAGTGGTCACGCTTTTGACTTTATGCTCCCTCTCTTTCTCTCTAGTAGAATTGACAGGATAGTATCCCCCTTACCAATAAACGCATTGTCACTTATACAACGGTTATTACAGGTCTACTTGAACTGGTTATTCTGTATTTGACATACAACTGACAAGTTAAGTTGAGCTTTGAGTACCTTCGAAATAGCAATTCCGCCATTATTAGTAAGGCCATATGAAGCCTCTTTCCCACACTTCGTTTGTCTTTAAGCGTAGCGGCGGGATGGCTGACCTTTGGGGCGACAGAGTATATGGGGTGAACCGAACCTTTAGAAGCAATGCACTTGCTAGTGTGACACGGGTAAGCTTGGTGAATTGTGGGAATTTACTTAGCAAGTGCATCTGACTACCCCTCTTTGTGATTAAAAGTCGTGAAGTGTATTTTTTTTTTCACTCGCGTAATTTTCTTATCTACGTAAATACAGTCGGTACAGTCAAGTATAGTAGGTACAGTCAAGAACCACCGGAATGATACAATTGTAGCGCTTATCGAAACAGTCTTATAATCAGTAGTTTCATAGAGTTTGCCATTTAGCAATGTAAACATTGATAACCCAGACATTTCAAAAAGCATCGAAAGGGTATGACTCCGGTTGTTGAGATGACCTTAACATATTGTTTATGCCGTATATATAATATCAACATTCACTGTTAAGACAGCATGTCTTAAAACCTAAACATGACATTCTACGGAATATTCAAAATCGATCTTTATTGTTAAAATTAATAATGATAAATGGATATTGGATTGGTCTTAACTGACAATAGTTTGTTTTACGGGATTTACCGTCGAAATTTTTATTGTTTTGTTTTCATATGACACTCTTCCTTAAAATAAACAAACAATAAAAACACGAATTAGCCAAATCGGTCCAGCCATTCACGGGCGACGCCGTAACCATAGGAAACTGGAATTCATTATTAGATTATGTGTTATAGGTAGTCGGACTAGCAGGATACAACATAACCCCTAGGATAATAGATTAATGGCTTAAATCACTAAGTAGGTGGGTAGATGTCGCATCTCCTTGAAACAATTAAACTTTGGGTTAGTTTCTAAGTTCTAATCCTGTTTAGATACTTAGCGGCCGGCTGTAAACTTGTGGGAAACATAATTATAACCACGTAGGTAGACAGGTTGTCTAGAGAGCCGTGATCTCGTCTAACATGTTTTGAATTATTCTATACAAAATAGGTGCATAATAATCGTCGTCATATAAATAACAAGCTGTCCCCTGCAAACCTTTTGTTTTGTCACAGGAAGTCGCCTTTGCACCTTGTGTTTTGGAAGAAATACAACTTTTAAACCTTTCCTGGACTTCCACGTGTAATTCAAGACTTTAATTAGCCAAGTCGGTCCAGCGTTTCCCGAGTTTTAACGATACTAACGAACATCAATTCATTTTCATATAATAAGAGATAACAAATAATGCATTAATTTCGACCAAATTTGATTACCATAAAAACGATTCTAGTAAGTTAAAAGATAGACATAATATACTACCGCGGACATTTGTTTAGATCCTTTCTAGAGGAATAATTCTTTCATGCATATATATTTGCGAACAGTCTTCGCAGCTCACGCAACGGCCTTCCGTTGCGTGCGCTCTAGGATGAAAAATTTTCCCCGTTTTTGTCACATTTTCCATTATTTCTTCGCTCCTAATAGTTGCAGCGTGATAGTATATAGCCTAAAGCCTTCCTCAACACAAAAATATTTTTTCAATTCGAACCAGTAGTTCCTGAGATTAGCGCGTTCAAACAAAAAAACAAACAAACAAACTCCAGCTTTATAATATTAGTATAGATTTGGGCGAGAATGCCAATATCGCCACGCTTACCCGTCCTCTGGAGGGTTTCCTAGGTCGCCCCACCGCGTCCCCACGACTGGAAAAGTTGGGGTTGCGGCACATGTATTCGCCGTCACCATTCGCAAATAATTGTAACGTACTAAAACAAGGTTTTTTAATGTAGGTAAGTGTATAAAGTATGTGTTTGTGTGGGATGAGAACAGGTATCATATGTTGAGATGTGGTTGTTTTTGTAGCGGTGATTTCAATTCACTTTTCCAAAGTACTACTACGATGAATTTTCGATTTCGATAATTTTTTTATAGGTACAAAAGTCATAATACTTCGATAATCTTTAAACAATTTACAACAAAATCTGACAAAATGAAGTCAAGTCAAAGTCAAAGCGTTTATTTTTCATCTTAATAAGTGCTATAACATACAGATATACAGTACCATAACACAAAGCTTGATGAACGTCATTTATGACTTTAAAACAAAAGTAATCGTCCCGGGTTCGAATTAATTTCTTTTACTGGCCAGAAGAACCGGGAAGAAACTGGCATCTTTTCAATTCGCCAAGGCTTACTGCTAAGTATACTTAACATAAATATAACTTAATACTAATTTAACAAGTGCTTGATGGCTGGA
>SJJU01072809.1:0-15357 GCA_012932125.1 Conopomorpha cramerella | reverse complement strand
ATATTTAATATAATATAAAAATATTAATTATTCATTATATCTAGTAGGTACTCATCGCTGTTTTGTGCTATTGCAATCACTTGTGTTACGAAAGTTTTATAGCAGTTTAGAGAAATAAATAGGATACCTACATTTTAATTTAAACCTTTTGACAACCCCATATTTTGGAGCGGTATGAACATCCGCGATCAAGGCGGCGGGCATTGACCGAAGTGAGGCGAAGGACATGGAGAGATAACTACAGTGCCCCATACTCCTCTCATACCTTGGGGTTCATAGGTAGCAAACAAGTATTATTTAATTTATTTATACCACGGGTTACATTTTCCTCAAAACCTTAACCAAGTTATTGTTAAGAAAGCATAAGGTCGACATTCCTAGTGCCCGCGCGCGTAGCGATGAGATCCGCTATGTGATAGTGTCGAGACGTTTGTGTCATTTGTCCGAATTACTCAATAAGGTACAAAAGTCCAACATGCCGAGCCACTGTTTTTCACTATTAGTCGGTCAAGGTCATTCAATTCGTGACGTACGTACTTCTGTTATAATTTACAATGGACTATGACGAAATATGAGACATTATACACAAACTGCTTTCTCAGCAGCAGACGTCCCACAAACGATTTAGTGGGATGATTTACGACGCATACGATCAATTGTTGTTTTATTATATAACCGGATAATACCACCCTTTTAGCCGTGTGGGGACGGCAATACAAGTGTCACCACCACAGTCCAACTTTTCCCGTCATGGGGGTCGTAAGAGGCGACCGAGGGAGAACTCCAGAGGACGGGCAACAGCGCTCTCTGTGAGTTGAACCACAACAACACTGCGATCGCCAACCCGCCTGACAAGCGTGGCGACTATTGGCATTGGGCGAGGCCCTCGTTCAGCAGTGGATCATGTGGCTGACGATGACCAACCTCTTTCTCAATACGCACTGCCACTCCTGTTAGAGCCAGGATCTACAGCGGCATCCAGAATTCTAAAGGGCAATAACGAATGGGCTAGAACACGCAAAAATGTTTGGAAACTGCATTGCAATTTTACAAATTTGATTTTTACTTCCCTAATCAAGACGGAGCCAGCACTTATACAAACGAGGCACAAATTGCCTTTTTTGGGAGAGCGCCACGGACGAATGCGGGGGAATAACCTAACGAAGTTGACATACCCGATATTTGTTGCTCTTCCAATAATACTATGATTATAATATAAAATATCACAACACATGAGTCGCGCGTGCTATCCCATTAAGGGCTTGGCATGGTAGGGATTGTTGACAGCAACCCACATATCAGCATACCAACGTAAGGCGTTGAAATTATTGCCGCTATAGTCAACTATTGGTATTCATGATTTCCTCATAATGTTTTCCTTCATCGTGTGGAAATCATCGATGATTCGATACGTAAATCCTACTAATATACGTGAAATGTGGGATGTGGGTGTGTTTGCTACATCGAAACTTCTAAACGGATTTTAACGAAATTATAATATTGTTTAGGACATAAGATGTAGGTGTACCTACATCATGCCTGTTCTCCAGAGGGGTAGGCAGAGATCACGGACCTCCACTTGTCACGGTGCTAGCAAATTGATATTCAGCATAAGGTGTGGTAGATTAAGATATAAACAAGTACTTAATGCCACGTGACAGGGGGTGAGCCCATCACCGTTATAAGGTTCTCACATACCTGTGATGTGCGGGTTTCATCAAGATGTTGTCCTTCACCGTACAAGCGTTTCATTTCGTACATAGGCTCTGAAAAAGAGTCCCAGTCCAGAAGCCGGACTCGAACCCGTGACCTCTCGATTGCAAGTTAAGTAACTGATCATCTAGACCACAGTCGCTCCATATATGCGATGTCGGTATACGTATTACAAAGGTACCTACATGAATAATTAAGTAACGTTCTTTGTATCTAGCGTCGACAGTACATATTTTTTTAATTATTTTATTTCACAGTGTTTATATTTTTCCTTAATAAGAATAAAACTGCAATGTGCACAATTAATGAAAAACAACTTTATTAGCAAGAACTTATGCCTATAAATATAACGTTGCAAATTCTGAAGAAAATTAAGTGCGATGCAAAATTTAAGAGTCACTAACGACTAAACGTTAGTTATGCAAAAATAGTGGTACACTGGTGCTTTACATGTGCCAATTATTACATAAGAACGGAATGGAACAGCGATGTAACTAAACTATACAATTACCTACTCTCAAGTTATATGTTGGAGATAGGTATGGTTTATGGTTCCCTGCGAACGGAAACTTCTATGACCCCGCTGTCTGTCTATAAAAAATGCGTACACCAATTAGCAGCAAAAAAATAATTTATTTTCTAAATAAGTTTAAACCAACTTTTTACCAGTAAGTACGGGTCATACTATATTTTAATTATGGGAATATGGCTGGGTAATGTAACATGGCTAGTAACGTGCTTCGTAGTCGTGGAATAGTATTTTCATAGTTAAACAATAGTCATAAGTAAACGAGCACAGTATATTTTGATAATATCGAGCGCGGCCCTTTCCATCTACGCACCGATAGTATCACGTATTAGATTATGACTTATTAGCCGAGCTGAGAAGTCAATGGTAAGTAAGTGGCTTAGAGGTCGTGGGCCTTATTGTTAGTATTTTCATATTTTATCCGTCGCGGTCGGCGAGCTGGCGGCTGCCGTCGCGGTGAGATCTCCCGCGATACCGCCGCCGCAGCTTCCTGGTGCTACTGCTGCAAGGTCTACCAGCATGGGGCTAATTACGACATGCTACTTATCATCGCATTATCGTTTTATGTTTCGAGTGAGATCGTTGTAATATTTCGTGTTGTATTGTGACGTATATGGTGGCAAGAATGTTACTCGTGGTGTTTTTCTTTCTTTCAATAATTAGAATACGACGTAGGGTTCGGAGTGCTAAAGACAAAATTTTGGTTAAAGCAGAGGGAACTTCATACCGTGTATTAAGTTCCCAAATCAATGATAAAATATCTAATGAAGTATAAAATTTAGTAGACCGTGGTCTATGTTCAGTAGTTTTTTCGTGAAAGACACAAACTTTCGCATTTAGGATAATAGCTAGATAATAATATATAATCTTTGTTTTGTCTATAGTATTATAATACTATAGACAAAACAAAGACTATATAGAAGTTAATAAACTTCTATATAGTGCATACGACCTGGCATTATCACAGTCGACCTCACTAATTACTTGTTAAATAGGTACATTCAATAATCTAAATATTTAAAGAGTGTTGACGACAAGTCTCGAGAATAGCCGATAGTTGTCTGATAAAAACGTTCGAAAATGTGCATCGCCTCCTTTTATTACTTATACGACAGCATTGCAACCACAATGCACCCGACTGTTGAAGGCAGTTTAAATGAAAAACAAACCAAATACAGTTCTGTATTAACGTACTGTTTATGGACTGGATTTTTTTTTCTATAAGGTAATTACAATAAAGGATGTCAAGGGATTCATTATTTATTATAGTGGTGTCAACTTCTGAAGAATTATACATAAGAACGTTCAGTAGATGTCTATTCTTACAACAGTTTGCATCTAATGCGGGTCTAAGGGCTGCATCTAGAAGTGAGAACATAACACTTTAATCAGCTCAAGTTTGTGTAAAGGAAAGGGCAATATCGCTAGACATTATTGTTATGTGAGTAGAGTAGACACATTTAAACTAGGCAAACATTTTTGATATGTGTGTAGACACACTGTATCCATATGGATAGATATTCCAAAGGTCATGTTCTTTTATCTTACATCATTACTTTATGATCGACTGGCATATAAAGTAAAGGTACTGTGACTATTTTCAATTTTTATCGGTTTGTTCATCTTTTGAAGACAAACACGGATACAATACTCTTTTCTATAGAGGTCAATTTGTTCATCATTCAAAACGGATTAGTAGAACCGGATTTGTGCTATTTCTTCGCGCTGCGGGTAAGAAAACGATGGGCATAGACTGTTTTTTGAGTTTTTAAAAGAGGAAATTAGTTGACTAACAATAGAAAATTAGTAACAAGAGAAGCCTTTGTCAAACAATTCCATTCAAAACTTTAGGTACGAGTACGACGAGGAGTTAGTGAGCGTCAACTAAATTACTCCTGTGTTGCAATTCTCTTGTTTTGAGATCGCTACAGTTTAACTTTGGTGTTGCGAAAACTCGATCGAAGTTCTATTTAGAGCTCCACACCGAGATGTTTGACGTCTGTTTGCAAAGGAGGAGAATGCCAAAACTGTTATCGCTAACTCGATACTAACTTGCACTGCGAGATTAGACGAGGAACTGGGAGCTACACTGTCGATTTGTCCCGCTATTTCCCGAGACGTCTCCAATGCATTAGCATTTCAGCATCGTTTATTGTGTTCATGTCATATAGCGCAGTTTCGGCTATTGGGTAGATTTAGAAAAAAAGTAAACGTGACAATAAAGTGACATGAAATGAGCCATTTTTTAAGTCATTTTCCTCTGTGACATAGAGGTCACCACTAGTTTCTGTGTCGATTGTCAATCAGACGATTACAGCTAAATACGACTTGACACTTCTTTAATATTTATTGAAGTTGTTGCAATAGTTTCGGTCAAAGAGGGTTTGATTGATGATCGACATAGAACAAACACTGTAGCGTAATCTTTTGGGAAATTACAAACGTTATCTAAAATAAAGCGGGTACGGTTGTCAAACACATTAATGCCACTGATATTATACTGACACTGATAAATATACCGACTGCACTCGATTTCTTAAATTGAAGATTCATTTTCTTAATTAATACTGCGCAACTCGAAAGCGTCTGTGCCCATGCGATTGAAGCCAAATCCTATTATTAAAACTTGCCTTCGTGAAGTTGACCATAACACAGTTATTGCCACAACACCATCTCAATAACACTACTATAATTAATTGTAAAATCGACCGATGTTGTAATGTACTAAAATGATGTTTGTATGCTTCCTTCAAGCATTGTCGGGGTTATTAACTCAATATGAATTATTGGAACTGATTGGAGCTTAACTGGTATTGCCTCATCTTTGGGAAGCATTATAGTAGGAAGGTTTTGCAATAGTACATCTACAGGTCGTTGAATGTACCGACCTTTTGATTTAGATCATTTGCGTTAGCCTCTTCAGCTTACAGTTGATCCCGATTGAAACAACTTGACGGCGGCTGCGTGCCCTCTTATCCTCTAAGGGCTTGTACAGAAAGAAAGTTGGTAAGCAGCACCGAGAATAACTCTATAGAATTTGCGTGGGCGCTTATAAAATTTCAAGTAATGTAGCAATTGGTGCTGATTACCGGCTTTCTGTACCTAAGGCGAACCGTAGAAAAAAGCGGGACCCAAAGTATCAAGTAAACGGCCAATTTAATTCAGTTGCCGGGATCTTAAGCTTATCGTGTCATCCGAAGCACGAAGTTTTCATAGTTCATCCAAGAGAACAGTAAAACGTCACCCATACGTCACCAGGTCAATATTCCATTTGCGCGAACCAAATTAAATTTATTTATTTATTGCATAGTGCGAACCGCCAGGATGTGGAATGACTTGCCGGAGTCTGTGTTTCCTGCGCATTATAGTCTGGAGGTATTCAAGTCGCGGATAAATAGGTACCTAATGAACAAGTGTGCTCCATCGAAGACCACATCGCTGCTTAACATCAGGCAGGATGGTGGCCAAACGATTGTTCACTGAGCAATATTTTTTTTTACAAAAGCCACTAATCCCATTTGAAAGGGCCACCCATCCAACGAGTGATCGCGCCCCATGATGCTTAACCAGTCGTGACTACGTACCGTGACCACTGCATTTAATTTGTGTTAGCTTAAACATGATAGTTTAGACTAAAATGTGACACATCATTTAAATGTTTAAATTGCATACTATTCCTAAGTAAATAAGTATCAGTACAAAACAGTTGTTTTGTCACCTCCTTGGTCATATCCTAATGTTTCTAGTTAATAGCGAAAGCCATGGCCATCGTCTTAGGTACATGTTGTAACTATACTATTACATGTACTTAAGTGTCAGATTAATTGACGTACGTCATACATTATACGGCTATCTTTGCTGAATATCGCAAAAGTTAAAGACACACACTCATTGTTCCGGCGGCAAATAGGCAGTAGGTACACAGTCATATGGTTTGTATGCGCCAAAGTTATTATGTTGCAGAGCGGATGACCCTTCGGAGCGATGAACTTTGTTTTTTATTTCCAGCCAGTGGACCCGACAGACGTTGTCCTGTCTTAATTGTGAATCATCATTATCATCAGCCACATGACCTCTACTGCTGGACATGGGCCTCCCCCAATGATGGAATGCAAATAACCGCCACGCTTAGCAGGCGGGTTGGCGATCGCACTGGTGTTGGGTGTTGTGGTTTAACTCACAGAGAGCGCTGCTGCCCGTGGAGGCCCTGGACAGTTTTCACGGTCACCTATTACGACCTTCAAGACGGGAAATGTTGAGCTGGGGCAGACACATGTATTCCATTTGGCGTCACCCCACGGCTAGCTTAACAGTGAATATTCATTTAGAATTAATTTTAGTTCTCGTGTCATTTGTCATTAATGAAAGAAATTGGACCAAAATCGTTCTCGAGTTTTTCTCTTGGAAACATAATTCATTTTTATATTATAGACTTTCAGTACCGCGCGGTGTTAGTCACGTATTTTCCTTTTCCGTGGGAATTTCGGCATAAAATAGCCTCTCTTACTCAGGGATAATTAAGCATTCTAATGGTGAAAGAATTATCGAAATCAGTGTATAGTTTTTGTGTTTATTCGTTACTAATATATATATTTTTTTAATCACTATGAACAAGCGTTTGACCACCATCCTGCCTGATGTTAAGCAGCGATGTGGTCTACGATGGAGCACACTTGTTCATTAGGTACCTATTCACCGCGACTTGAAGACCTTCAGACTGTACTGCGCAGGAAACACAGACTCCGGCAAGTCGTTCCACATCCTGGCGGTTCGCACTATGAAAGAACCACATACAAAAATACAAGCATATTGACTAAGCCTGTGGCGGATAGCATTCTGTTTTAATGTTTATTTTATTGTCAATAAACATTATATTAAGAACTAAAAAGAAATACATGTCTTTACTATTTATAATATTGATATAGACTAGAGAATAGGAAAGGGTTTGGCCAACCACCTGTCCCCGTGCTGCCTCGGGGCGTTTCTGGATGTCCGAGATCCACTGTTATACGTACAGATACCAATGACGCAACTATATAAAAAAATCGCAAACTAGACAATCGCAACAGTTATATTCAAAATTCGTGATGAAGGTAAATGTTCCATTGCTTTTATACATAACGAGTACTTGACACCCGTCCCTTCGTGCTTTGTAAATAAATGCTATTTTACAATGTCATTGTAATTGTTAATGTAAAATGACACATAATATCGTTGATAAGTTAACAAAAGCGATCGATCAAACACGCACGAAGTTGAGCATAAAGGTTCCCAAGTCAATTGAGAGAGTACACCGTGCAATTATTACTTACGCAGCTGACCCGGCGAACTTTAGAGGCTTATTTTATGTGTTATACGTCAATGTCAGTACAGTACTTTTTCCTTTGGAAGAAGGGCAAACATTCATCTAAACCAGGGTTACTCAAACTTATTGCCCCCCGTGTAGCCGTGTGGTGACGGCGAATAGAATACATGTTTCGCCACCCCAGTCCATATTTTCGGGAGGAAGCGGTATCCGAGGGAGCTCTCCAGAGAACGCAGCAGCGCTCTCTGTGAGTTAAACCACAACACCACTGCGATCGACAACCCGCCTGTCAAGCGAAGCGATTATTGGTATTTCCCCCCAAAGATTATCCTTGGGACAGGCCCTCCTCGTGGCTGATAAAATAAACTACCTGTAAAAGAAAAGATGGTCGTTAATTTCAAATAGAGTGAACAAATACAACAAGTATCAAAAGGAAAAAGTATACTAATGTGATTTGGATTTCTTCCTCTTCGCAAATTGAATTAAATTGAAGAGTAATTTTAGACAGCTTGCTTTAATCTTAATATCCCCTACTTGTAAATCAGCCACCATTACGAAAATCTTTCGGCGAACCCCCTATCGTCCAAAGGTGAAACGCTGGGGGTATGCGAACCTCACTTTGAGAAACCCTGATCTAAACGTTACACACGCACTTGCAAAGTTAATAGGATTAAGTAACACTTACATGATTAAAGTGATACTTATTACAGAGAGGCATTTCAAATGGACGTCACCTGTCTCCGATTCAAGATGGCGCAAAAAGATGGGTAACCATGTTTTTATTGTGCGTCTTTGATTTGATGTACATTTAACACGACGTGTGACACGTCATTTTAATTAGACGGTGTAACTATTACAAAATACTTCAATGTTATTAAGAAGTTTCACGTTTTTATAAGGAAGTACTTACACGGGTGTTATACTGGGTGAAACACTCTTTTAAGGCAAAGTCTAAAGGTTCTGCAGACCCTACGGATTATATATATTATACAGCTACCTTTTCGTATAAAAAGTACGAGCAGCTCATACAGTTTGTATGGTCAGATCGAATTGTACATATTACTAGCTGTACCGCGCGGTATTACTCGAATATTTTCGTTCCCTGAGGAATTTGGGGATAACATATACCCTATGTTACTCAGAAATAATGTAGGTTTCCAACAGTGAAAGAAATTTTCAAATCTATGCAGTAGTTTCGGATCCTATTCAATTCAAACAAAAATTCAATAAAGTTTTCTCTTTATAATATGGTATAGATAATTTTAAGTATACGTATGTATGTAACGAAAAATAAAGTACTAAGTATTGAGGACAGCGCCGTATTAAGCCTCAATCGATACTTTTTAATGCACGGTGATATGATAATTGACCTACAGCCGCGCGGTTAAAAAAAAATTAAAACACGTCGATATTATTATAATATTGCGCATTCGGAATAAGATGTCAGTAATATCAGTTTGCGTATTAAACCATCGAAAACTTTTCAATTTCGATATATGTGCATGAATTGGTGACATCGTCTGGTGCTACACCAGCGATTTGTCTCCAGCCAATGCTAAAAAAATACGCGATAAACAAAAAAAGGTTCATCACTCCTCTCTTTCATAGGTATAGAACAATTAAAGAAAAATAAAATCAGAGAAATACTACATAGAAAAATTGCTTCACCTTCACGCAAAGGAATGTTGCATTTGTCATTGATAAAATAAAACCATTTAATTTTCTTTACGAAATTTATGCAGACGATAAACAAATAAAACGTCTATAAAATTACATTTGTGTTGCATTGGGAAGCGACATTTGTATAATAATTAATGTTAAATATTCAAATGTCGTTTAGTTCGGCCGCCGTCTTGATAATAGTGTCGGGAGAATGTTGTAGGATTGCACCGGCCGGCGGCCGCGGCGTCTGCTGGCGACGCGACCACTCTGCTGGTAGAGCCATGCACTCCGAACAAAGTACACGACTCTAGGTGGCAAACAAACAAACAAACGACCATGTCCGTCCAACACCAGCAGATCCCCAGACTTGTGGGACCCTGACCACGCCGAGGCTGCTCTCAAAGCTAAATGCATTTCGTTGCGACAGTGTCTGGTGGCACCTACTCATCAGTTGCATTATTGACTTATTAGTATACAAGAAATATCTGACCTATAATCTAACTGACGTTATGTATACGATAAAACATACCTATTAAAATGTTGTCTTGGTCATGCGAAGATAAATTTTATTAATTTTAGTGTCTGTATTAATTTAACTATCGTGTAGTATTATCGATATAGATAGGTGAGTTTATATTAAATAAGTATGTGTTACTTCTAATCCATATTATATATGTTGCGAATAGACTTTAAGGCGATGGGTTAGTCAGCAATCATCTTTACTAATATCTGATTTCAACTTCAAGTGAAATCTGACACTATATTAAAATATACTATGCGGCACACTTTAAATCTAAAGGTATGTATTTAATGTGTGTATTTATAATGCTTGTGCATATCTGAAACACTTATTTTAAGATATTTAGACCATCTGTGGTACAGTTGGTCGGATATTTAACTTGATATCGGGAGGTCGTGGATTCGAATCAGGCTACTGAGCCTATGTACGCAACGCAACGCCTGTACTATGTACCTACTATAACGGCGATGGGCTCACCCCGTGTCACTTTGGGTTGGAATACGGTTGGAAAAGTGGGTATTTGTTTAGCAAGTGCATCTGTCTACCCTGCTTTGAGATTATAAAAGGTGTACGTAATGTATTATTTTTTATGTCCTGTTACTTTGAGTAAACAGTAAAATGTTGTAAACAATTTAAATATCCACGGCTTTTGAATTTCTCGATTAACTTAATCCGCGATGGACTGCGAGTGGTTTCAGTTATTGGAACCGTCAATAAATCAATTGCCGATAAAACGAGGCCCATTTGGCAGCATCCCGTACCACAATATCTGCGCATTACAGGTGAAACGTAATATAGTTGTTCATTGCGTGAATAGTATATGTAACTTACTTTGAAATACTTTCCAGCGCCGCAATGTATACTGAAGTTTTATTTCTGACGGTAAAATTTTGCGGTTTCAGCATCGGTAATGTAAACATGAGTGGTAGGTATAATTGGATGTCGTATGCTAGTTTTCGACACATAATTTTGCAGGTAGGTGCTATCAATCTGATCGTTTTGGCAAATTGTATTCAAAATTATTAAAATATTCATTTAAAAGTGTCTAGACTTTTACGAGCTGTTCTTAAATGGTTGTTGTAATATCTAAGCGAGTGCATTTAGTAGTTAAATCGATATGTTAGATTGCACTTTAATTTATGTTATGTGTGATATTGCACATGACTGTGATTGCTATGGTAACTTTAATGAGATGTATTAAGTTGTTCTGCTAAAATATCGCAATATGAATATGTGATATTGTAAGTACATTTAAATTTAAAACTCTGAAAAACACTTTAAGAATTTTGTAACCACTTCAAGAAAGGCTCACGATTACGCTTCAATGTAGCATAGAGCAAAGACTGAACAAACTGAACCAAGACTTCGCATTCTTCCCATGCAAAACCAAATACGTGTAATATTCCCGTAATCTTCTACTATACTATTTTGAATATGCATAAATGCTTTGAGATTGTTAGTTACTTACCGCAATAGCACAAAATAGCCATCCCAGCACCACCCACCTCTCAGCCTACGGGAAATTTTCTGGAGATGTCCGCGTCTAATTACTTTTGCCTTTTTTACAATAATCTTTACTCATCCCTGCTTTGTTGCCAACCCTCCCTCTATTGGGGCAATGACGATCATATTACGTCGGGTCCTCGTCGGGTTTTCAGGTTCATGTGTTCATCGTGCTATGTGCCATTCTTACGCAATTGTTCAAAGTTCCCTAGAGGTATATTATACCATAAACTATCAATGTATGAGTACCCTAACATGAATTATGACGTTGTCGTTACGAGTGAGCCGGAGCCTTGCGCTGACATCTATTCCTAAATCGATGCCGCGTTGCCGACATCGATCTTGAACCGGCGTCATCCATTCGTCACTATCGAAGTATTTGGGCCTAATGCACTCTTTGCACACCACCAGTGTACCTAACCTCAGCAGGTCCTAGATGGCGCAAATACAGTACCTGCATACTGTATTGCACAAGAGCCGCCATTGCCCAAGAGCACTCTTGTGGTCAAATGACTAGACTTTCTAACACATCGCATCATACATGATGCACTGACATTTCCTTGTGGTGATTAGTTGCCAATACTCGCGCGCTGATGAGACTGAGATTAAAGAAGCCGGGTTCCGTATAGCGAAACTCGTAAGGTCCATAAAATTTGTTATTGGCTGTATGTTATTGTATTGTTAGTAGTTGAATAACATAACTTTGCCAGAAGATTTTGAGAATAATTTATGTATGTAAATAAATACATAAATGTAAATAAATAGAATTCCTTATTTTTTTGTTTCATTGCTCAATGGGGAAGAAGTCCCCCTGGATATCTACTAGCGACAGTTCAAGAAAGTTCTGGAGTTTGAAAATTCCCTATTAAATTTAAAGAGAGATATCTACCTATTTCCAGAAATATCAGGCACTCATACATACGCTAATCTTACAAAAGTAGTAGCTACTAGAGTAATGAAGAAAATCACAAAGAAACAGTACAATTATCGCGAAGACAGATTTCTCCGTGACATTCACTTTGATATGCTGCGATATTAATTGCCTGTGAATAAATCAGAATGCCGACTGACACTCAGGAGTCAAGTATGCTACCAATTATCTCCTACGTATATAGTTGTATAACAATCACATTTATAATCCATTACTGCGTTTGATGGGACACTTAATACAGTAGCGTAACAAAAGACAGCGATATACGAAGCGATTATTGTAATTATTGTGTAGAAGAATACTACGAATGCTCGCTGCATACACAGTAATGGGTACGATTGCTCGTGGCGCTAAGTTCATGAACATGATTGTCTCACAATCGGTAGGAAGTTGCCAGTAAACAATGCACTCCCGCACCCGACACGTGAATACAAAGAAACATGTTCAATTGTACTACCGGATTACTGCACGTGAAAATTACATCTGAATTTATTGACATAACACAAGAATGTCAGTTAATTTTATCTTTGTTTAACAATGATATTATATAGTATATTTGAAGTAGATACGTTACTCAGCATCAATATTGGGTACCCCTGATGTAAGTCAATTGCCTTTTACCCGGTGAAGTTGACAGTGTCCTACGAGAGCTTTCGCGCTACTACACCAGAAATCCGAAAAAAACTCCAAATGTTTTCTATTACTTCTAAGTTAATTGAAAATATTGTTTCTAGAGAATATTTTTTCCAAAATAATTATATGTCATCGCCATTGTTTGGAAAGAGACAGATACAAATTGTACAGATAAAGCATTCGTCGTGCGTATGTATGTAGATAGGTAAGTAATCATTGAAAAAACATTTGGACATCGTTGGTTGCACTTTTTTGTATGACAGAAAGTGAAATATCCCAAGGTGTTTTAGATATAGATAGGTACGTGGACAGTTGTGCTTCTTTCCATATTATTCATTATTGACCTACAGATTCAGGTCATACCCATACAAATATGCGAAGACGAATTGATACCGCCTTCTGTTGCAGTATTTTCCGACCATTCAAATGAAACTAACATTATTACTACGAAAATAAAGCGGCGATTGGTGAAGGCAGCAAGTTCATTTACTGTGCTTTGCCCTTCCTTACAAACTTGCATATAGCATAGTAATGTACATTTGAAGAATATTATTTTGATAGGTAGGTATCGAATATTGCAGCTGCTGGAAATGTTAAAATACTTTCAGCGGTTCTTAACAACTTATTTAAAATGTAATAAAAACAACGGGTGACATCATTCTCCCCGGTTCAAATGACATGGAAAGGATTAAGAGCCAAATTTTTTATTTTGTCAAAATCTTGCCTAAAACTGTCACTCTAACAAATTACATGACTAAGTTTCTGACAAAGCAAAGTCTGACTGCTCTTTATAGATAGAGGTGCAGAGCGTGCACCAAGTTAATAAATATATTTTTCATTTATTTGTATGAACAGGAAACTTAGATTATTATTTACTACAGAAGTAACGACACCAAAAGTACTTGACACCTATATACTGTAATAAAAAAATAATAACAATTTTATTTACCAAATTTTTTTACACATCAGTAAATTACAGAACAACCCATAAACACCACGTTTCCCCTGCCCCAGCAGCATTTCAAACTACTTATTGACAGCGGTCCGTAATGTCAATCTGTACTGTAAACAACCTGACGTCTATTCGTGGGTCTCACTTTTTTGAGTGGTTTAGTATGAGAGTAACATGTCTATTACTAAAATGTCATTGTTGTCTAACCTTAGTGTTATGGGTGTTTATTTACCTATTGAAAGTAGGTATTTATGTATAAGTCTCTTGATAGCTACTACTACCTTTGGGGTCAGATGATCGTGTGTAAAAATGTCCCGGATATATATTATTTATATATGACTGGTATTACACATATTACACATTTTATTTTTTGTATTTAATATATTCTGCAACGAATGGACTAATATGTTTTTTTATACCTGATGTATGCTGTTATTCTATTTCTGAGTAACAAAGGTCATAATTTATAATTTTATTACTTTTACTTACGTTTACATTTTTATGTTAGGTATTTCACTCTATCTCCATGGACCATACTCTATAATGGCGGGATAACTATTCCGTAGATTCATGTACCAAGCTCTACTTGTCAGTTGTGTGTCAAATACAGATCCAAGAAGAATATAATCACTACAGAGCGTTTATAGGTAAGTAAGCAAAAATGTAACCGAAAATGTGTAAAAACGGTAAAGAAAAAAATTTCCGCAATCTCTCTCGGATAAGTAAAGCGTATAAATAAAATTCGTACCAGAAAAAAACAGTTGTTTGGCAAACTTTGATAGATAGATATTTTCTTTGAAAATATTTTTTTTCAAATACCTACCTAAATGAATTATACATACAAACCTTCCTCAATAAACTAAAGTAAACCGCATCAAAATCTCAAGACTGGATTGTCTTACATTGGGTGGCAAACTACACATATACATTGTTTTATTTTGTTGTGTTTACCTCAGGTCCTAGTTCCTATTATTTCTTTTGTTACATGACATTTACTGTGTTATCCAACGTCTTACTTACATAAGTTTTTATAATTGGGTGCTCAATCTGTGTTGGACGTAATAATACCTTTCTTTCAAACTTTTCAGTCAAACACTAAAATTTCTTGTCCTATTTGTACCTTTTTTGTTGACGAGGATGAAATCCTCATGGACACCCCGCCGCTATGGGGACGGCGACAGGGTAGTGTCAGACTTCTACTGACTAAAACCCCCCCGATGGCCTTCATTTATCGCTGGTGCTGGGTGGGTCCAGGGCGCCCAGAGGACTATCTTCAGGGCGTCCTATATGTATCTGCCTGTACAAAGTAAAAGTTCACCATGATCAGTAGCAATGAAAAGCCAATAGATTGATTATCAATACATGTGTCCTTTCCTGAACCGATATTATTCAACGAGTATCGTTAACTTGCATCAAATATTCAGGCTGTCACTTGTAAAAGTGCATGTAACGGACGTCAAGCGACATAATGTAGAACGCCATTGATCGACAATTAAAATTGTATAAGGGTTCACTACTGTTTGTATTGGCCTGTCAACCTATTTTTTACAGCGCCTAATATCCCAACATTGTACTTATTCGACGTTATAATGTAATTGAAAGTTTAAAG
>SJJU01072808.1:0-16253 GCA_012932125.1 Conopomorpha cramerella | reverse complement strand
CACTGGTACCTACAAATTGTGCTTTTTATGGAAGTTTTATATAATACATCCATATAATAGCAGAGACACGGTGTTAATACAACGTTTACCGGATCAGCTAGAAAAGCAATAAAATAAAGTAAAAATAATCTTTTGTACTGACATAATACTGCTCACAATGGAAATTATCCATAAATAAATAATGAATAAAGCTTGAAGCCAACCGAAAACCAATTAGACGCACTTACTTTGTATCCTTACGGAGATTCCTTCGCGGCGATGATATAGTCAAATGTTGTTTAAATTTGAACTGTAACCGCTTTATACATTTTGTTCAAAGAAAGTAAATACCTAGTCCATAAAACACGTCATGTATGAAATTTTAATTGCCGAACCGCAATACAATGGGCGAATATACAAAGCAAATTTAGCAGCGTACGTCGACGTAAGTTATAAGGGTCTCCGGCGGCTTTGTTCGGGTGAAGTTCTAATATCATAAGTTGGGCGGTGTTCCCGCGCAATATCAAATGTCAGTCCGGTAGTCTGAACTTTGTAGGACATCCTCGATGTCGCGGCTGAATGCCCACGAGGCAAAGAGCTGGCCTGGCGGAGGCAGCCCACTCACATTCCACTCACTTCCTCGTTCGTTACAGGTACCTTAGTGCTATTCTCGTACGCGTATACCTTCAGCGAGTTCGTCGGAGGGCGTATCGATCTCTCTATCATCTCGCATTGCGGAGAATGGGAGAGCTAGATGGTTCGCGCGGACTTCAACGGAAGTACGCGCGTACATGACAATTGCACTATTACATAGGTACTTTTGTCTCACTATGTATCCATTACCGAGATTTCATTTGTATGTACCTTTTCTAAGAGAACTCTTATGATGTGTTTTGTCATTGAATAAATAAGAGGTTTGATTGAGTTAATTAATAAATCATAAGTGTTGAAAGAGTATGAACAAAATAAGTATCTGATGACGTCATTCATGATGTACGTACCTATTTTTCTTATAGTTGTTTGTATGAAAGTTGTGCTTCATTATGTATTTTTTTAATAAATGTATAATCATTGCTGCGTAACTACAGTCATAGTAAAATCGATAGCTGCAGTACAACGTAAAATTATATTTGGTCGAAGAAGTTCGTAGTTTTAAAACAAGTTATTATTTTTTAATTGACTATACGGGCTGCATCTACTAAATTGTTTTTAAATCAATCGATCACTCGTCGTCGTGTACAGCGCAACCTAAATGTTCATGTTCATTCAAAACTGAAGACGTTATCGCAATTTCAACGTTAAATAGAGAAGAATAGTTTCATAAAAGACACAACACCTCAATTTTCTTAAGTTGTTCCATAAAAGTACTGCTGTAACTTGAGCTACAGTGTCTTATAAAATTTACTTGACTAAAGTTCAAGTAAAACAATGATGATAAAGTTCCGTTTTTCAAAGAGAGTACAAAATGCTTTGTTGCGCAATGACAATAGGTGAAGATCGTGTTACAACACGTTTCCCTTTTTTATCTGATTATAGTGGGAAACACAGCCTTATAGTAAGTGTAACACTTGACAACAATATCAAAATTCAATGGGTGCTCTACTTGGTACATAATACACGCAGTAAGACAATGCCTCCAGTATCTATCAATTATCTACGGATCATTTGATTCGTAACCCCTCATAAGTTCCTGCGGTCAATTAATTGCATTGTAGAGTCGTTATATAATATCAATTCGTTGTCATTAATTAAACAATAATCTACGCTTTTTCGTAGGTCTCTCTCGTGTGTGTCGACTCGTTGAAAACGAAGCTGTATTTGATATTGAAGATGTTTTTAAGAAGATTAATATTTCTTTGAAAAGTGAATTTGGTGATTTCATTTCGTTGTTAGATATTTGTTATTTCCATACGAGATCACCCTAGGACGTTTTCACGATGTATTTGCATTACAGTAGTTTAGTCAATGGATTAGTAAGTCATTTTGAGCGCCCATTGATACTAATTAAATATTTTTATAGCAACTAGGTTTGTCAACAACTTTTAATCCCAAAGTGAAGTGGGCAGAAGGCACTCGCTAATAAAATTCCCACAGCAGTTAAAAAAAGGTTTTTTAAAAATATGGATATGAGTACCTTTAAATAAAGACAATTAAGTTGTTATTAAGTTCTAAGGGCTCACCCCCTATCACGTTTTTTTATCACTATGAACAAGCGTTGGTTAAATGCGCTTGATGAATCGTGGGCATTTGCTTAGCAAGTGCCCCTGCAATCGTGTATTCATTCAAGTTTCTTAAATATAATAATCACTTTACTTTTGTACTTAATTCACAAAAAACGATGGATCAATCAAACCAAACGATGTCTTACTGTACGATATTTCTTCGGTGCCGATCTGCAAATAAGTGGATGCTTTCGTTGCACATCTGGTAGATAATGGTCCATCAAAAGCCGTAATGTATTACAATGTGTGACTGAAATACAACCGGCCGGGCAACGTGACACGCGTAATAATATCGAGACTCGCAAAAGGTGAAATTGATGCAAGGTACTTGCAAACACAAACTGAATCTAGAAATACTCTTCCAGGCATTATATAATATTTGGTGGGCGATTCTAACAACAAAAATATCATTACATTCATCATCATCATCAGCCCATACTTGTCCACTGCTGGACATAAGCCTCTCCAATTGCACGCCACTGTGATATGTTTTCGGCTTCTCGCATCCAGCTTCTGCTAACCATCTTGCGTTTATCATCAGTCCACCTTGCCTGAGGGCGTCCTACACTCCGTTTGCCGAGATGCGGTCTCCACTTGAGAACTCGTTTGCTACAACGGTCATCGGTTCTACGGCTAATATGGCCGGCTCACTGCCACTTCAGCTTCCTAAAACGATCATTACATTGTATAAATCAAAGTCGCCTCCCGCTGTCTGTCCCTACTTGATGTGGTTTTGTTTAGTATATAGAGTGATTACTGTGGAAGGTTTGTATGTATAATACATGTATATAATAGCAGTGAAACACTGTTAATAATGTATATTGGCAAAACAACGTTTGCCGGGTCAGCTAGTAATAAATAAAATGTTATTGTCAGGAAAAACCGCTCGCTACGAACGAGAATAGAGAGAAAACTTTAGCAACATGATACATTGCACAATATATTATGTGTATTGTAATAATCATGATTATGATGATTGTGTTAGTCGAACAAGAGTTATTTGGTAACTTACCTGTCAATCCTACGTGCTGTATACATAAGTCTACCCAATTATGTATATTTTTTTAATTAATTGATTGATTAGCTAAGATTTGTTGCGATATTTATGAAACGTCACTTGCCGGAAGATAACATAGCTAATAAATTTCTTAATCTTTTCGTAATTAAGGAAGAAAATAATTATATATTAAGCTCTGTAACAACAACGTTGTGGCAGGTGACAATGTTTAGTTACAGTTTATTTTTACTAACAATTTACTAGACGTATTAGTACATTAGCATAAAAAGAAGAATACTAGACAAAATCTATCTAGCACTTAATGATTTTGCACAAGAATCTGATAATCTATTCTGGATGCCGCTCTAGAATCTGCCTAACAGAGAAGGCTCTAGATTCTCAGAATCTTAAGATTAATCTTAGAAAAATATAATACACACTTGTGTATATGATTTTTTTACGGATAACTGTCATAGTGCCCCTGTCGGCTATCCTCTCCATCATGTATACCCTGACTCTATGTTAAACGTTGTTGTGAGAAAGTGAGTGGGATAATTCAGGAACATCGGAAATGGCGACGTGAATACGGCCCCAGCGGTTCATCTCGCCGAAGTCCAAAGTTGAAGAGTTTCGTTGCAGAGACGGCGGCGGCGGCGGAGGCGGCGGCGGCAGCGCTGACGCAACATACGTCACGAGCGCGAGCTAGCAAGACCTCTGCGCGAACAATAGTGCGCATCTACACTAATTAAATCGAATTATACCCATTGTACATATCACAAAGGTGTGTTGGTCAAATACGTTAATCGTTTTCTTGTTGTGAATGTAATTGCTTTTTTAAGGATTCGGACTTGTGTTCGATTGCAGGAGGGACATGCCTAGTTTTCTATTTATATGACGGGAATATCATAAGGAATGTAGCATATATAAAAGGTGATTTAACTATCTAACTCCCAGTAGGACTAGGGGGCAAAGGCAAAGCGCTCTAAGAAAGAGAAATTACTAGTCATATAGGTAACTTTACGGGCTTTACGATCAGTGGGTAAAATACTAAATAATTTGTAAAAAAAACCTCTTGCTTAACACTTTCGTGGACAATCGATTTAATACCATGGACATTTTATTCTTAACACGTCTTTAGGCGGGGTGCGTCCCCGCAAGCGTTAAAGTTCTCCCTTAAGATTATACAGGACGTGATTCGACAGAATAACATTAATAGATTATTAACGTACTGAAATTAATATCTTGTTTGTAAAAGACAACTAGTAATATCCCTATGTAATGGACATACATTAATTACGTGTATTATGTAGGTTAGGGGGAAACATGTTTACTTGTAAATTTAATAGAAACCAATCAATTCTGGTTGTATTGTTACTTGTAGGCTGACACATACATAAAAAGATGACATAACTATGAATAAATGCATTTTAAACGAAAAGAAAAACGGAAATAATATTAAAATTAAAATAAATAAAATATGATTAAAACAAATAGTTCCTTAGGTACATTTTCAAACTGTATTTCGAATTACGCCACATCAATGTGCCGCGAAAATTGTACAGTTTTATTTAGTTTTTCATCCGAGTAAGTAAACTCGAGATCACGACGGAAAATGCGGCAAGAAACAATATTTTGTTAAATGTACGAGTATACATGTACCTATTAGCTGATCGTGCCGAAAAAGGGGGGAAGGGGGATTAAGCTTAGTTTTAAGCCGTTTCAGAGGAGTATGACAACAAACACTGTATCGAGATTTATAATATATTAGATAAACATATTATGGAGAAACTTTTGATACATCACAGCATAAAGGCGAAAGTTTGTTAATTCCTCATGTCTAAACGGCTGGAGTGATTCTGATAAAATTTGGTATGGAGTAAGCTAACACATAGGCTATAATTTATTCACACAGGAATTAAAAAAAATATGGATAACCGGGTACAACTAGTATCAATGCATGAAAAACAAATCGTTTTCCGCTGTTTGTCCCTATGTATGCTTACATCTTTAAAACTATGCTACGGATTTTAATGTGTATTTATAATAGACAGTGTAATTAATAATGATGGTTTATATGCGTAACACAATAGAGAAACACTGATAACTCGTGCGAAGCCGTGGCAGTTCGCTAGTTAATTTGTAAGTGAAAAGTGACCTAGACTTGTAAGTAATGTAGAGCGTGCGGTACACGGTCTCTTACACTACGGCGATAGTTTCCGGTTCCTGTCGAGTTTACGACGACGTAACTTCTAGGAAAACGTACTTGTTCCAAAGTGCCTGAGGGTTTACCGAGACAAATTGGTAACCTGAGTCTCGCTAAAGTAATTACACGAGTATAGAAATAACGACTAAACCTTACGCGTTACGGTTTGTTTACGTACTACGTACGAGTTACTCACGTATCAGTTTCTTCCCGGTTCTTCTGGCCACTAGAATAAATTAATTCGAATCGGGGACGTTTACTTTTTGTTTTTCAAGTCATATATGACTTTTATCAAGCTTTGTATTACGCTACTGTATATTTGTTTTGTTTTAAACACAGTAAACAAACTTTCGACTACCATCCTGCCTGATGTTAAGCGTGTTGGTACCTCGGTAGGTATGTAATAGCACTTATAACGATGAATTAAAGTATTTTTTTCCTACTTAGAAGTAGACCCCGACATATCGTAGCATTTTAGTGGAAACTGATTTTAGTGATGGATAAAATTAATGAACAAAATCCTAGAATACACTGTAATTATTTCTTTTGTTGAGTAAATAAAAAAGAAAACATTCAATTAATTCATTCATACTATCAACTATTCCATAAATAAAAATAATTGCCACACAGATAATGGGGTTTATTTATAAGTCAACAACTTAACGGAGAGCCCGCGGGGTTTCTTATAAGAATGATTTTTCGAAGCGTGGTCGTGGTCTAAGCTAGTAAGGTATTTTATTACTGCAACCAGTACCTACTGGTACGACTGACTCGATTTCATTGCTCCCGAGTGTATTTTTGGACGGATAGTTTTCACTAGGGATAGTGACAATTATCCGCCCAAAAATTCCGAATAATCGGTCCAATCCGACTGGGAAGTCGGATTGCCTCTCCACCTTGCGTACCAGGGCACTCTGTCAAGCTCCATGTATGTAAAAAAAAACAATGTCCTGACTGAACCATTCATCATTACTTCAGCATCGCCCAGCCCTAGAAAGCTGAAATTTCCGTGAGATAAGAAAGGATTTTTCAAAATTCTTCTTCCAAGGGCTTAAAAAGAAGTTTATATGAGTAAAAAAGTTAATTTTTAAGTTATGGTTCTAAAACTTCGTGCTGGTGATATAGCAAATTAACATTGAAACTGCGCGAATGAAATGGCGAGACGTCCACTAGTTTTAATAATGTTAATACAAATAATAATGTTGATATTATGTTAATGGTTGTCGCATTGAATCTAATGTACAAAATTAACCGTAGCTATGTGTTTGTTGCACATATTAGCGTTTCACAACGATTTTCGTAAGGCTCACTATATATGTTTGACGACACCATCGTTATTTATAATTATATATAAATTATAAATAATATTCCGGTTTCGTTATCGTTAACCACATTCTATAACGCGTGTCTTGTTCCCATCACAAATCTGGTCGTGATTAGGTACATTTGCTCGCCAATGTGTGTCACCGGCGACGACGCACCTCCGGGTAAATCCACGTACAACAATTCCATCTGTATACATCCATGTTACATAACAGAAATTCCGATTTTTTTTTTCGTAGCGTGATCATATACGCATTAAGGAAATCTCAAAAGGCAAGTTAAATTGGTACGTATATTATGTACAAACGTATATTTTATAATAACAGAAATTGCAAGTGCTCCGTTTTGTGTCGGCAGTTATAATCCAATAGAAATCATATGCCCTTATAAAGTTCTCTGTTGCTATATAAAGCGGTGAAATATAATATCTTTTGATAGGGTATCACAATAACACCGAAACAATGCGCGATCTAGCAGTGGGCGGCCGTAATCGCTTCGATTATTATCGGAAAATTGGTTCAACGAAAAATATCAGCTAGTTGATTTCGTACACACAAGAAAAGAAAATACGTTACTGGCTATAACATAACGTTACGTGCGCGAGAAGTTACCGATTACTATGTCGCACATAAAACTGTAAATTATAAACGGAATGCATTAAAATATGTACATTATAACACTGTTTTCATGCGGAATTAAAAGTCGTTGCATAACGATACGTGGTCAGTCGTTGTATGTTCAATTTCATTTTGAACTGAGGTCGAGCCGTTGTATAATAATGACGATTTTATGCAATTAGGAGCGACAGCGCTAAGGCCTCCCGAAGTTTTACATTCCGGGCACATCGTTATTTTTTTTATTTGGGCCAAGTTCACAGCTGATGTGACCTCGCGTACCCTTCGGCGTATGCAAACTCGTACTGGCATACATAAGATATTCATAGTAGGAAATATGTCGCAAACTGTATATCAGTCACATGCACCTAGGCCTATGAAGAAATAACATTTCCATTCAACCTGCAGTCGACTTAATTAAGCTCTCAATAGAAACACTCGAGCAACCTGAAACTTGGATAATTATTAAGTATTGTTTGTGTTGTAAGATTAAACGAAGTATAAACTAGAATGTTGGAGTACGGCGATATTAAATAGAATTCTCTATGTAAGCAGGGATAGGTAAGGCAGTGGAGTAAAATTGACTTTACAGAGTAAACTCTTCAGGCAAAACTTATGGAAGTACTTAGAATGGAAAGTTGTACTTTAAAAAAATATCTTATAGATATCTTTTTACACTTCTTGTTCAACTTCCTCCCATCGTGATATAAAGAAAGAGTAATATAGTATTAATGGTCCAGTACAAAAAAGAGCGTGTGACAGTACATGTCTCTGGATTGCCTCAGATATTCGCAAAAACTAACACCGTCACAACACAATAATAAATTCACCGTTCTCACAATCATTTCGTCACGCCGAACGATGATAACGCGATTTTCTAGTCACTAAATAACGTTCATATAATAAATAAAGCTTAAGTGGTGATATAAAGGTATGACGCCGTGGACGACACGCCTCCGGTCACTAATTATGTAGCGTCGAATGACAAAAAAGGCTAAGGATGGTGTAAACGATGCCCACAAACTGTTTTAATATTGAAACATTCCATATTGTCAACGCGACTCTCGCACGTGCAACATCTACACAACACTAGTGATGTTATGATCTCGAGACCCCCCGCGCGACGCCCACCAAGGACGACTACTATCAAATCCATCGAGAAAATTTTCCACAGAGTAACGGTTTCGCGCCAAATTGGAATATTAATAAACGAAAACAAATTATATCAACGATTGCCATTTTTTTTAAAGTCAATCATATTATAAACTATAGACAATAAACATGCATCATCACTTAATGGACGATGGAAAGCAACAATACTGGATATGGCGGACATATGCAACAAGATATCGAACCATAAAAACACAGCCCATTTTATGACGAAAATCTTTGACGCTTGTGTCATAAAACGCGTATGACGGCAATCAGTCGTGATGGGGTGTCCGAGATCTGTATTACGTTTCTATAGAGTACAATAGCATAACACATTCGAATCATTTTATACCACTACATAATATGATAAACGTTGTTTCATGTGATGTAATGTCACAAGTTCTTACGTTTATTTCATCTTCAATAAGCGACCGATCTTAATATCATTTATGCGACGGAATGAACCGTGGCATACTTAAGCGAAGTCGACGAAGGTAGACACTGGACTAGGATATGGTGTTCTAGAATACGCGTCGCGGTTCACGATTCCCCGGTCGCTGCAGTAGACGTACAGTACCCCGCCGGATAAAGGCTGGAACACAACCACAAAATTGACACTTTCCATAAAACATTAAAAATAAAACCAGTTATGAGTAAATGCACTGTCAATTCTGTAAAGGTTATGACAGATGACCCAGGTATCGCTGTCATTATATAGAGAGCTGAGAGGTGCATTGACCACTACTCATCCCGGAGACCGCAGCTGGGGCCACCCTAGGATGTAGTGGCTCAGGTCGTTCCTGGAAAAAAAGCGCAAGTAGTCACCGTGGAGTTTTAGCGGGTGCGAGTCAAACATAACCCCGCCGATGTCCCCGTCAGCAGTGAAAAAAAGGTATGCTGAGACTGGTTATTTGGTATTTGACATACAACTGACTGACAAATTATCTCAGACATAGTTTAATAATTTTTGTTAAGTTGAACATCGCAAAACAAGAACTGACAAAGGTACATAGGTAAACATTTTATTTGCATTTCGATAAATTTCCTTACCGGTATTGTTTTAATGTGTCTATTTAGATAGAATAATTTCTCAATCGTCTACTTAAAATGCTGCAGTGAAAAAAGTGTGAAAATATTGTATCCTCGGCTTTACGGTGATCGCCGCTGGCACAATGCAGTCGCTGTCACCCGTCATCCTAGAGCCAGACTTATTAATGGCGTATGCCATCATAAACTAGGTAACGCCTTCAAATCAATTTTAATTTATTCCTCTCGCATTTATTTCGTACAAAATATAATATACCTAAAACACGTATACAGAATGTGGTTCGTCCAGCTTTTAATCGTTTAACTATTTTTAGACATCTATAACTGTGATCGGTGTTGATTCGTTTTGACAGACATAACAACAATTCGCACAAGATTAAGTGCCAGTGGCGGATTATCCATAATAAATATCCCCACGTAAAAAAAGGTGAGTAGATAAAAGGAAAAAAAACTTTGTTCTTCTGGTATTTTATAAGGATGTGTCAGTCAGGCAAATGTCTCGAATTTACTGTTAGGTCATCAATCAAACTACGTGAATTAATCATATCCATAGCAAACTTTCCCTTTCATGTGAAAATTTCGCAATTTTACAACTGCTGTTGACACTTTACCATTACAGCGACGATGACAAGACAATTTGAACGTGTGGACGACTGACTCAAGATTTTGATTTAGGATGATATTAAAAAAAAAACTTAATTAAGATAAACGTATATTACCTATCGTCACAGCACTGTATATCGGGGATCTGACCATAATTTTACTTATTTTTCCATATCAATATTTTTACATT
Organism: Conopomorpha cramerella; assembly: GCA_012932125.1. Lineage (NCBI taxonomy): Eukaryota > Metazoa > Arthropoda > Insecta > Lepidoptera > Gracillariidae > Conopomorpha > Conopomorpha cramerella. The sequence goes on along the minus strand of SJJU01072808.1, from coordinate 5,923 downwards.
ATTTTTCGCCTTTTCTTATTTGTAACAGATATTTAGTTGGAAATAAATCTTATCTATCGATATGTAAATTAATATTTGCTGGCGCCTACTGTGCATGCTACAAAACTTTACGATAAGTAACAGCTACTCAACCGAAAGAAACATATGTAAGGTATTGATGCAGAATCTAACACTCATTTATATTTACGTAAAATTATTGAAAAAACAATCATAACTTAGATAAAAGTTTATATTGCAAGCGACTTATTATAACCGTTTTGAAATTAGTTTCAAAACTAGCACCTTGACCGTGGTTATGAAACTTCAGTTTTTTTTCTTGTTGTGGACATTCCTGTCAGCGGAGATACAAGCTGTCATTTTCTTAATTACATATTAGAATTTTGTTACTTCAACTTGGTCAAAAACACGTGGGTGTTTAAAGCCAAGCCGGATCTCGGAAGTTTCTATATAGGTCGCTCGGTCTCGGTTCACACTTTATAGCTTATTAGATCGTTAAAACATACGTAACTTACTATCTAGACATACTTATGTATTGACCGTCCTGTCAACGAGAATTAAGGAAAACAGTATTATTTTAACCAACGGAGTGTAGACCGCCCTTTGTCAAGGTGGACTGGTGATTTGCGCAAGATGGCTGACAGAAGCCGGATGCGTGAAGCCGAAAACATAATATCACAGCGGCGTGCAATTGGAGAGGGCTATGTCTAGCAGTGGATGAAAATGGACTGAATATGATTTATTTTTTGAGATTGTATATAATTAGCTGTACCGCGCGGTGTTACTCACGTTACATATACTGTCGTGGACATTTTATTAGATCATTTCAAGATGAATAATTCTTTCATACACATATTTTTGGTATCTTGAACCATTTTCGCAGCGAACGCAACGGGCGCCTTCAAAAATGAATAAGTTTCCCCGTTTTTTTCACATTTTCCATTATTGCTTCGCTCCTAATAGGTACAGCGTGATGTTATATAGCATAAAGCCTTCCTCGATAAATGATCTAATAAACACAAAAATATTTTTTCAATTAGAACCAGTAGTTCCTGAGATTAGCGCTTTCAAACAAACAAACAAATAAACAAACTCTTTAGCTTTATAATAACGTCTTTTTCGGTATTGCCGGTAGCACTAGTACGTCTCAAGAGGAAGTTCAGGTTCCGCTTTCCATCTACTTTGGCTCTACTTCACACTATTCTCGGTGACATCTGTTCTGAGGCCATAGGCACACATGTCGCGATGCACGCCATCAAGACTTCTTTTATATAGATGTCCTCAAGCTTCTGGCTTTTTGTAAGGTCATATACTGTACGCATTTGTTTACCACACAGCCGTCCGGCCTTCTGAGGACGTGGCCGTACCAGCGTAGGCGACTTGATTGCTATCAGTGTCGAGGATCGCCAATATTTAAAAAAGAACTCAATTAGTCATTGATTGTGAAATTTAACTCCACATTCTTTGTAAATTATTTAGGTTTAACACCTAAAGTTAAGTTCTTGAATTGTCTTATTTTAGACAGACTTATTTGTTCACATCAATAATTGATTACGCTATCATCGCATTTTTCTACTTCTCTTGAGAAAGTGTTCATAATTCTCTAACTGAATGTTAATGCCGATTGTCATGTAGAACATGAAATTAATGTCTAATGCAAATCATTGCTTCTGCAACGACTTACATGAAATAAAATACATTGTTTTTAAATGTGCTGTCAAAGTTTGACATGGAATATCAGCACAGCCGGCACAGTAGTCGTAACATTAAGGGACATAGATTAGCGAGGCAAGACGTGACATATCTTGTCCCATGCTGGTCTAATAGGTGAAACTAATTGATGATACCAACAGGCCTAGCACGCGCGTCAATTAAGACAAGACATAGAACAAATACGCACTCTGACTGGCTGTTATGTCACGCTTCGTGCGACACAGCTTGTTTCAACAAATCGCAGCGTGTTATATGTCTTGTCACTTCTTTCTTGGGGCGCTGTGCTAGGGGGGCAGCTGTTTGCAAAAGGCATACATTTATTAATTGCATTCTAGCATGCGTTTGACCACCATCCTGTTTGGTGCTAAGCAGCCATCAGGTCAACTATGGCCGATTATGGAAAGAGATATTTATTCTTCACTTATACCTAATCATTGTTCAAATATGCCAATTTTGTGAAACGTAGAAGGCGAAATGTTTCCAAGTTAAATCTATCCCGAAAAGGATTGCGGAGGTTTAAATGCATGACCCAAGCCGTGTCCATCTCATGTTACGACTGCAGATGTGGGAAATGTCGAGCGACGGGTAGGTATTAAAGATTCGTGTTTGCATACTACACAGTTGAAGTGAGTTGCACCGGAGAGACAATGGCTTAAGTCTAAATGGTGTGAGCTTAGCCTGGACTAATTTCTAGCAAGCTCTTAGGACACTGTGTGTCTACGTTGTCCGCTGTAACGGCGGCGGACATTGCACGCGCTCAGTTAAGACTGATGCATTAGCATTATTATGAAACTAACTTGCAGTTTAAGGCGGTGAATGTTAGATAATAGTTGAATAAATGTTTTTGGAATGGATATTGAGAATTCACATGATCGTAGTGTATTTATTATTGTTCTTTTATGTTAATGTAACGCCAATCGCCACTTGGGAAGGTCTTGCGACCTCTTTTATCATTATTTCGTGTTTATACAAAGTGTAAAAGCACTCCGAGCAAGGGTCTTAGAAACGTTGTTGGGCTGGTAATATGAACAACTTTTACTATCGGGAAATGAAAAAAATTAAATTCCATCCCCATACAAGTGTCTATCTCGTATGGAGATCAAAATTCTTTTTGCGTTTTCCCGCTTTGTCGCAATAGTAAAATTCATATTGACGAGCCCAACAACATTTCTAAGACCATTGCTTAGCATAGCTATTTCTTCCTTCTTTGGTTTTAACTATTAGATGCTTATTGGTATTGAATACTACATGATGCTATTTATCCGTTTTGATGACACTTCCTGACAGAAATAAAGAGACAAAAAGAAAGTATATTGTAAATACGTGGGAATTTGCTTAGCAAGTGCCTTACCTACTTTGTTGTTAAAAATCGAGTATTTTTAACTAAAACTTAGGCTTAGGTTAAAATTAAAGAAAACAAATAGTCGCAAATTAAATAATGGGTTATTTCTTAAATTAATTCGGGTATATTATCTAGGTGTTGTCGCTATTTTCATATTAATAAAATACCGAATACCTATATTGATATACCAGCAAACATTCGTAATTTTAAGTCGTCTTTGCATCCCGTTTACTGGAAGAAATACAGGTAGGGAACCCCTAAAATAATTAAGATTGTGACACGAGATTTTTTAAGTATACCAAGATTTACTATATACGAATATTATTCAGTGCTATAAATATATTTGCATAATTCCGCGAATGCCGTTTCCAATGGCCATAATGCTCGGCGAAAGTACTGTACATTGTTTTTTAGAGAATGTGCTTAAAATTTGCGCCATGTTGTTTATTAACTGGCCATATTTTAAAGAGATTATGAAGATATGTAGGTTATATAGTACCCAAAGCATTTATAATTATACTTTAGTCGGAATTTAAAACAAAAATCCACCGTAAATAAGTGAGCCGGATGTCGCTATACTTTTCTGATGCCTACTTATTTTTTTTAATTTTATCGCTCAATACGTAGTTGTAATTTTTTTGTCGTATAGGCTTGTGTTTTAACCTTCTATCAACCCCTATAAACCCCTATGGATTTGTGACAGAAGGGTGAAAATTAAAGGTTGTATGTTTTTACGGTACGTAACATAAACGCCTGCGCGGTTGGCCACTCCTTCTCTCGCTATCTCTTAGGGGTATAAAAATAGGTCAAGCTGTTTCCGAGAGTTTGGTCACAAACACTGTTAAAAACGAGTATTTAGTTGCCAGTCGATCCGACAGACGTTAACGTCTTAATTATGAATATTATTTTTTCATTATCGTCAGTCACATGACGTGGTTGATCATCGAGTTTCTATTGTCATTTAGGGAGAAATGCCAAATCGCTAAGCTTGGCAGGCGGGTTAGCGATCGCAGTGTGGTGTTGTGGTTTTACTCACAGAGAGGACTGGAAAGTTGGGCTGGGATCGTGACACGTGTATTCTATTCTCCATCACGCGGTTACCATTTTGAGTAGGCGTTAATTCGTTTAGTACCTCTGCCTACCCCAATTTGTTATTAAAATGCTTAAAGTATACTAGTAGTATGGAGTATGTGTATCATTAAAATTAGACTTCTCGTACAAATTTCTTATTGTTTTCTTTCATAATTCATAAGAATTATCTCTTTATTATGAAAATAAAAACCAGAGACACAACTGACACAAAATGACAAATTTGGCTAATTCATTGACAAATTAGCGTTTACCTATTATTAGATACATAGATATTAGCACATACTATCTTCACGAGAGAAGTTCAACGAGAAGTTCACGAAATTATAATTCTTTCTTCCTGTAATCTAATTACAACTAGCTGTATTGGAAATCATTTTTTCGCCTTCGTAGTCTGAAAATCCATATACCTTCCCTGGACTTACACAAATATTTCAAGATCAAATTAGAATTAGATATAAGACCAAATCCAGCCGTTCTCGAGTTTTAGCGACACGACCTAACCAACAGTAATTATTTTTGGACGTACACGTATTTAAACTTTGTACAACATTCAAAACCACTATTTAAACACCTGCCCGATTAAACTGAAAAACCAAAGTTTAGCTTCATTAAACACAAAATTAATTTGTTTCAACAACGCTCGAACAAGGACGGTATACTAAACGGCGATGCCCGGTGGTTTGAAATGCAAATATAATAATGTACCTGCTGAAATATTTAAATTTAAATCGATCACGGATTCGAAGCAAACAACGTCACGGTCGCTTATAATTAATTTAGTCAAATGATAGGCGGAACCATGACCTAGGCGTCGCAGAGACACGCGTGACAAGTTTTCCCAAGTGTGATTGGGTTTACCTACTTTCAATTACATTACATACATACCTACCTACATACATACATTGTATTTTTACTCAGTCAAAACCGCTTGCGCCACACGAAATTCTAATTAACCTAAATGGAATAGATATTATATAGGGTAGAATGGATAACTCCCTAACTATACGTAAACGTTGCAAGTACATTGTATGACTTACATACGCAGTGTTTTGTTCTTTAGACTTATACGTAGATACCTTGAAGTGTTCAAAAGAGTGGAAGTTTAGTGTGGAAATAATAGTAGCGAGTAAGTGTATTTTTTTAACGATTATTCGTATACCATACAGGTTATAAAAAACTTATTCCTTCTAGTTTACGCCATGCGATTTGATACGCGTAGTTTTAAACACTCATACAAAACTTTATTATTGTCGCCACGTTATTTCCATGCGAACTTTATGTATTGTATGTTATTAAAATGTATGTATTTAATGAGTATGTGAAAATGAGTTCAAGTTTAGTGTTTTTGTTTGTAGTGTTGTTATTTGATGTAGTGGTTTATGTTCATAAATACTGACCTGCACCTATGTTTCTCCCATGTTGTGAGGTCGATTGGTAGAAAATACTTTAGTATTAAGGCCACACTTTGTACTTTTAGTGCAATAAAGTAAAATAAATAAAAAAAATAAATACACTTCACGCCTTTAATCCCAAAGAGGGGTAGGCAGAGGCACTTGCTAAAGCAAATACCCACGGTTCACCAAGCGGATTTAACCCAACGTGACAGGGGGTGAGCCCATCGCCGTTATAGGGTTCACACACCTTGTGGTGTGCGTGTTTCAGCACGATGTTGTCCTTCACCGTACGAGCGTTGCGTTGCGTACATAGGCTCTGAAAAAGAGTCCCATTGGTACACGTCCAGTAGCCGGACTCGAACCCGCGACCTCCCGTTACAAGTCA
>SJJU01072807.1:0-10659 GCA_012932125.1 Conopomorpha cramerella | reverse complement strand
TGTTATTGGAACCCCTAGAGAGGCCTTTGCCCAGCAATGAAATAAAAAAACAGGCTAAATAAAAAAAATAAAAAGGAGTAGTTATTTGGCGAGCTTTGCCTCATCAACGTATCATATTCGATGATGCAACATGATCAAAGTCAACTGTACTATAATACTTTTCACCTGTTAGCTTAAAGCCTTTAATGTGGCCTGAGTATACTACATTCTGGTCATGGATCCGGGATGGGCTGGATGATTACTACTAAATTGCCGTCTAATCGCCAACTGTCAGGATAGAAAAGAATGGACGAGCCCAAAGGCTGGTCGCTCGTTGGGTGGGTCCTGAAGAATGTCCTCTGGGTGCCCAGGACCCACCCAGCACCAGCGATAAATGAAGGCCATCGGGGGGGTTTTAGTCAGTAAAAGTCTGACACTACCCCGTCGCCGTCTCCATAGCGGCGGGGTATCCATGAGGATTTCCCCCTCGTCAACAAAAAAAAAAGAAGGATAGGAAAGAAGAAGAATATATACGTATGTATTCAGGTTCTAGGGATTGTCGAGTAGGTTAATACTCGTAGAATGTTCTGCATATACTTTTTTAATAAATAAAATAATAAATACACTTCACAGCTTTTAATCCCAAAGCGGGGTAGGCTAAAGCAAATGCATTTGCTAAAGCAAATTCCCAATGTTCAACAGGCGTATTCAACCCCATGATGTGACAGGGAGTGAGCCCATCACCGTTCGTTATAGGGTTCACACACCTTGTGGTGTGCGGGTTTTTTCATTGGTACACGTTTTTAATCTATCAAAACATTACCATATAAACATTTATTATATGAGGAATCACTGAAAGTATTGAAAAAATCGTTTTCTAAGTACTGAAAAAATAATTGATTAATTTCTCGCCGTGATAGCCGGTAGGTATAAACAATTAATGTGATGTCATTGCGCGTATCTTTAAAAAGTGTTCCGTATTTTTGGTGAGTATCTCAAGTAAATATTTCTTAACCGCTTGCGTAATTTATTATACGCACTCGAAAAAAACGACCGTCACAATCATCCACAATTAAAGTCAATCGGTAAAATAAAACTCTACATTCTTAAGAAATCCCAGTAAATTGGGATCTTTTGTAGAACTAAATTGACTTTACAAACACAATGCCAGTACAGTGGTGACTTGATTTGTTTAAATAGTTACTTTTTGTAACAGATTTTTATGTAATACTTGTAATACGAGTACTTATCTTCAATCCTCTTGCTAGTGTAAAACGTATACTTTATTAGATTTATGGGATTTTCTGGAAATACCAAACTAGCCTTTTGTCAACATTACATTGAAGTCCATGAAAGGTCCAATAGACCTATAAGATAAGACCTGTACATACAGCATATATAGATTAAGCGTGTACAATTTATTTAGTGAGTTTAAGAAATATTGCAATATTTATAGTGACCCCAACTCAACTTTTCCCGTCTTGGTCGTAAGAGGCGACCGAGGGAACTCTCCAGAGGACGGACAGCAGCACTCTCTGTGAGTTAAATCACAACACTACTGCGATCGCCAATCCGCTTGCCAGGCGTGGCGGTTATTGACATTTCCCCACAAATTTTAGTATTATTACTCAAGAAAGTACTTTTATTTTTATGACTTATTTTTATTTCTGTTCTTTATAACTTTTCATGAAAACTATCGTCATCATGTAACTTTAGTCAACAAACCAGTCAGCCAGTAAATTATGAAAAAACCGCAAAACTGATTATTTCCTTGAATCTTAATAGATTAGGAACTAATCCTAATCCTAGTTCCATCTCGGATTAGTTTAATACACACATCAAAAGTGTCTAGGTATCAAGTACATTTTAGAAGATTGCAATCAAGAATATATTTTACAAAAACTGAATTCTTTATTCAAATTAATGGTTTAAAGTGATAATAAAAAATATATTTCTCGATTTATCACCAGCACAAGTAACGCGTTATTTTATTACAGGAACATTCAAAATCATAAATTTTCTAGGCATATTTATTCAGTTCCGTTTCCAGCATATTTTGGTTCATGTCAGACAGAGCTTTGCCTTGCATCTAATATTCTTTAGAAGAGACTTGTTTTTCGTGAGCGCGTTGAAGTCTTTCATACCAGATATTGAGTCTGATACCCGATACTGTGAATCATTGTTTTCTAATATGTAGGTATTATTTAAATTTGTGCTCACTCGAATTAACATAAACAAAAACACAAACCACCACCCACACGATGCCACGCATATGGTGTGGCAATACTGTAACCGCAAGTTAAATTGTTGGTAAGGGTAGTTGGTCCACGCATAAATAAATCCGCCTGGGCCGGCCTAGTCTTAAAAAGGGATTTAAAGACTAAAATCAGAGGAACACTTGTAGAGACACTAATGACTATTTGATATATATCATGTCATCGCCGTATAATAAATAGACATTGATTGTCTTTACCTCTACAATAGACAGCCGTTATGCCTTCAACATCCAAGTCCAATGGTCAAATACATAGACATAGACATTTCTTTATATTTTTTTTTAATTTATCTCTATGAACAAGCGTTTGACCACCATCCATATAATAATATATTTACCTTCTTGACATATAATCACGTGAGGTCACGATTTCGAGACCGGCCGCAGGACGTGTATCAATGTAACTTTTTTTTAGAGCCTATACATGTACGCAACGGTCATACTGTAAAGGAAAACATTCTGATAAAACCCGCACACCACAATTTGTGTGCGGGCATTTGCATTTGCATCCACGCTTTTGGATTAAATACTAATAATAAATAATACATACATATTTCTTATGTTTAAAGTAGACAGATCGATCGCAATACACACATACACTTCACCTGTCTCCCAGAGAGGTAAGCCTCTGCTTCTGTCTCTGCTTCCTCTACTCTGTAGTCTCTACTACAGATATCAATTTTCGCAATATTATCTCACAATTACAGTGAAAGAACCTTTCAAGTTCAATAACATTTCATAATCCGTGTAATACAATTTACAACAACAATCGAACGACAATTTCATTAAAATCATCGTAAGTACGTTGCCCATACGCTTTTACCATTGAATGGGTTTGCAAGTTGTTTTTTGTCCCCTCGTTCACACGAATTGTACTATTACCTTCTTGTTAATGTTCGATGAAAGTGAATCTATTGTCAGATAAACAACCGTTTATTATGTCATTGCATGTAACGGCGCAAATGCAAATGGCTTCCTGCCACTTTAATAAGGTGTCCTATTCTAATAAACGCTGTTATGCCCCTCGGCGGTAAACATTGTAAGGCTCTTTCTGCTTAAGTAATGATAGTTGGGATGTCTTGGTGCTTTTAACGCTTGTGGTTCATAAGGATTGGATTTGAATCCTAGCATACCTGGGGTATAGTCACGTGTGTAAAAAAATGTATGTAATGAAAGAGAACATCAAAAAAGAAGTCTTTCTCAATTCGTCCGCATATATTTTTATGTTTATTCACGAATAACTTCGTCGTTTAAGAACAGATATTGATGATTCTTTTTTTGCTGTTGGAAAGAAGGTATTTCAAAGGTGATGAAGGGTGATACGGAAGTCATGGTTTGATGATGGCAGACCAGATAAATAGGCAGGAACTTTAGAGAATTGCAGGCGGGCGCTTGTACAGAATGAAGTCGGTTTCTTTTTCTTTAAAATGATTTACCTTATCCCGCAGAGGCACTTGCTAAGCAAATACCCACGGTTCACCAAGCGTATTTAACCCAACGTGACAGTGGGTGAGCCCAGCGCCGTTATAGTGTTCACAACCCTTGTGGTGTGCGGGTTTCATCACGATGTTGTCCTTCACCAAACACGCGTTACATTGCGTACATATGCTCTGAAAAAGAGTCCCATTGGTACACGTCCTGTAGCCGAACTCGAACCCGCGACCTCCCGATTGCAAGTCACGTATGCGACCAACTGGACCACAGACGGTCTTATATTATATTTAATCAAATTTATCTAATCATATTATTAACTTCTTGTTCGTCTAACTAGTTAAAATTTACATTGCGTAATTAAATAAACTGATGTGATCGATTGGGTACTTTTTTATTGTTATCTAATGCAACATGTTTCTGTATCTATTTGTTATTCAATAACCTGAGTAATTGATTCAAATTACGTTAACTTGTTGTAAGTTTCAGAAAGCTGTTATTTCTTTACGCATGATTAGGCCTACTTACTGTTGATTGAAAACGGACAAAACAGTATTTCTATTGCTAATAGGCATTTATTTTCTCCATGGTCGAGCGGTCGGAGCTTTTAACTTTCGATCTCGAAGCTCTAGGTTTGGTAGGTGTAATGGCATTTTATTAACACTACGCAAGAACTGCGAAAAACGCATAAATAGCTAACGTGGTTTACTTCAATAGTTAGCTAATAAAAATATATTTTTTATGCAAATCATCATTATCAGCCACATGATTTATACAAATAGGGTTTTATTTATACGTTTTTTTGGATGTTTAAATTTCTTTTGGTATCAAAAAGAAAAGAACTATTCCAAAAATAATGAGTTCATCGTATTGAAACCGGTGACTGAAGGACTGAGTTATTGGGTTTATGAAATACTAGATGACCTTTGTTTTTCCAATATACATTATTAACCATTTTTCTCTGCTGTTATATGCTAGTATTATATAATATGTAACCTTGCCGTATAAACGTGTGTCCTTAAGAAACACTAAGTATATCTACTATAATATATAGCATAAAAATTCGTTGCGTAGTTTTAAAGATACGACATACTAATATTTAGAGCGACTTTGTTTGATACTATGTATTGATAATTGCAGGCAGGCAAGGTGGATTGATGAAATGCGTAAGATGGCTTTGGCAATGTGCTCTGGCACTGCAATTGGAGATGTTTATGTCCAGCAGTAGACAAGTATGGGCTAATGATGATGATGATTGATAATTGATTCCCGAAATTCCCAGGTAAACTGGAAAAAAAACGTGAGTAACACCGCGCAGCGCTAGTTAATTATAACTTAATGTGAACCCATTTAAATTATTCGCGTTCACTGTTCACAAGTTCGCAGTATAAACATGTCCTTGACAACATTATAGCCCTTATTTGTCAAGGAAAGTTGTAAATCCGGCTCATTGGTAAGTGGAGACACGTCGCCGACGAAGAAAGTGAAGCGCGTGAATGTGTGTGGATGTCCACGGATGGAATACTTATGGTTGCACGTATTCACACGCTGTCCTTGTCGCACGGTTCGGGGTAAAAAGAGACAGGTTGCGGGACGTCTGTCTTACGTAATTTAGTGTTGAATGTATCGAAAGTGATTTAATGTTAGTGGTAATTTCGTAAACGATGCAATGATGTGTGTGTTGAGATTCTTGTGCGATGATCTTATTGGTTTTAAAAGAGTTCTATAACATATAAACTTAAAATACACAGTCCAAGTGTTGAAATTGAATAGTAAATTTTGGTTCCAAGCTTCATATTCACTTACGAGCGTAGATAACACCAATAACCAACATGAGATATATTGATAAACTTGCCTTCCCGGCAAACGTTTTTTTAGCCATAGGAAGATTTATGCTCCGTGTATTAGAAGAAATTAACCTTTGAAACATTCCCTGGATTTCCACGAATAATTCAAGACTAAAATTAGCCAAATCGGTCAAGCTGTTCTCGAGTTTTAGCGAGACTAACGACCAGCAATACATTTTTATATAAAATTCAGGAGGTATTTTATAGATTAACTTCGGGTAAACAGTCCGCTCGTCGATGTTGAATTAAAACTTTTTGTTGTAATTTGAGTATCCACAAAAGTGTTAAATAATAATAATTAAACGATGTAAATATTCACAAATGGCCATTAGGAAGGAAGCTGAAATGAATGCCACACTGGTTAAGACAACCGAGTCTTGTTATTATGGACAATTTAAATTATTTCTCTATATTATTCATATCAGTACTTTGGTACTTAACAGTAATCATGAAAGAGAGAAATACAGGAGTGGGAATAAATCATATTGAAGAAAGGGCTTAACTTTCCTTTTTTCATTGGAATATGTGCTTTATTGTTAGATTAATTCACATATGCACATATTCCCATGAAAACAAATGTAAAGTTGCGCCTTTACATACTTGTAGCTATAGAGGTGAGTTGTACTGTTTGTATGAAGAATTCAATGCATGAAAATCTATACCTAGTATCCAATTTATGATATTTTTCACGCTTAATTATTATTATTGAAATGCAACGGACGAAAGAGCAGAAAAATTTATAAGAATCGCACTGGCAATCTTTTCGGTCTAGATGCTTTTACACTTTTGAAAGAATGTACAGTCGCCCAAGAAAGTGGTCTAACAATTTTGACGATATTTTCTTTGTCACTAAAATATCAATAACGTAGAACTGTTCTATTGTGACAAGTAAACATCATCATCAGCCACATGACGTCCACTGCTGGACGAGTGCCTCCCCCAATGTCTTCCATGATAATTTGGGCGGAAATTGCAATAATCGCCACGATCGACAGGCGGGTTGGCGATCGCAGTGGTGTTGTAGTTTAACTCACAGATAGTGCTGCTGCCCGTCACCATTATGGCCAGTGATCAATTAACCTTAATATTTATCAACATTAATAAGATCAGCGCTGAGAACGCTGTGTGTATCCACATCATTCCCAGCACATGCTGAATCAGAGCCCTTTTTAACCTACTTCGAAAAAGAGGGAGGTTCTCAATTCGTCTGTATTTTTTTATGTTTTAACCTCAGAACTTTCCACGTATATGTCAAATTTTACTGATTGAAGTCGGTCTTTTTTTCTTTAAGTTATGCATTTGCCACGTCCAACTCGTCTATCTTCTATCTATTTGTTACTTAATGTTTTTTTATTGTGCTGTTCCTCTTGTAATGTAACTTTTGTATTTGTGACAAATGTGAATAAATTAATAAATAAATACGAGTTTCAACCTTACGATTGTAGTCCAGATTTTTCACACTGATGCTTTATTACTTTAAAACATTAATGCGGAATTTCATTATCAAGTAAGACGTTTCATATTTTTAGCAACAACGCTTTCGGAAGCTAGTCTTGTATTGTGCTATTTAGATCATAGAAAGCCAAGACCATGACAACTCTATTTCCATAATCAGCACATTTGGTCACCGTGACATCGCTCTTAGTAGACTCATGTCTACAAGCTATAATTTACTCTATTAACATAACAGTACAGTTTGTTATTCATTGAAGCATCTATGAAAAAGTCTCGATGATCTGTCATTCATGAAATCGTAAAATGTTGATGGCGGTCGTCATTTCCCCGTCTTTTGTTTGTCCCTTGGATTGTGGCCACGGTCGCGATCATGTGGAAGAAAGTATTGGAATTAAAATGATTTATTTGTGTATAAATTCGACTATCATTCGCTGGTTTTTTTTAATGGAATAAATATGAGCCGTGCTCTACTGATCTAATTTATTTTTTTTGCAAACACAGTTTCTATGTATTATAAATCTTAGTTTATAGTCTTGTTGTTGAGAATATTACTATATAGTTTACAAGTATTTCATTTCAATGACACATTTATTTATGATGTATTGAATATAAAGTCGATCTAAAAGGACGAAGGAGCTCGTCAATATTCTTACTATCCTGTGGAGAGTACCCTCGGTCGCCTCGCACTCCACGACGGGAATAGTTGGATTGTGGTGGTGACACATGTATTCAATTCGCCGTTACCACACGGTATGTACTACAAGTTAGATTTCACAACTTAAATTAAACACTAATTTCGTTTATTGTCTCATTGTCTCTGCATATAATGTAACCCTACAACCTTTTGGGAAGGCTGCAAGCGTTTAGAAAATTATATAGTATTATTAAGTGCCGACTTTACTGTAAAGAGAATAAAATAAAATTTTAACATACCCAACGGTATCTCTCCCATACTTAGGTTTTATTATAGATAATCCCGATTTTATGTTATCTACTTATATGTTCCTTAAACAATTGATGAGATAATGTTTACGAACAGTACAAAAGGGTTTAAATAATAACAAAAAATATGTGGTAGGAGGATAATCGCTCAAAACCGTTTTACCCAAACTTCGAGCAGTATGTAAAGATTTGGATGTCACCTAATAACTCCACAGGAGTCGATAAGTCGAGTTAGAAGTCTTTATGTGGGTTGAAAACTGTCTTTCCTCTGCGGTTCCCCTAGGTAACTGGAGGTTGGGGGTTTTTGTCCCGTCATAACCACAGATCAACATTTAAAACAATAAAAAAGCGGAAGCGTTGGCCTCCCGCGCAAGCAACCAGGATAATCGAAGGCAGAGAAAGATAGAGCAAAAGAAAAAAGAAAGATCCAATCAACGACTTCTTGGTCAAACGCATTGATGTTCTGTGATCAATTACACAATATTTATCACTATTTTAACCAAGGGCATTGACCAGAGCGCAGGCCACGTTTTTCAACGCATTTTCCTTTAATGCGTAGGTAAGTAGGTGTTTAAATAAACACAAATCCTAAATTGTCTTAAAAGTGAAATCAGACAAATCGATCACGCTTTGCTTTCTACAGCTTGATCCAACTCAAGCCAGAATGAGCTGAACTTGTATCACTAAAGGACAACATGAAAAAGGAGTTCTGCTAATAAAAGTTTTGAATACAAAAATGTTACTTATTACAAAATAAACATGAATGAAAGATGCGCGAGAAAAGATCTCTTTTTATGTCACTTTACTATAGAAAAAAAGTATAGTAAAAGAAAGAGTTTGCGGTTTTGATCGCATTGTTCATTTTTTTTTTGTTACAAAATGACGGTGCTGATTAGGCAAAGTATGGATTCAACGAGTGCATTGAATTGTGTATACAGCTACTATAACTTATTTACTAATATTACTTATAGTCAATGAAAGATGAAATTGCAAAATTAAATGTGTTATTGGGTCTTTATTTTAGAACATAACCTTGATTGCTTCCATCCAATTTTCCTAATAAAGTGGAGGGAAATTTTAGAGATATGATGAAGTGTCTTCTAGCTTGAAATTTGTAGTTCAGTACCAGTACAAATATAAGGAAAGGATAAGATAGTTTATGTTTATTTACCAACTTAAGAGCTAACACACATGATAAAAATATTAATAATAAAAGAAACAATAGGAAAAACAATCAATAATACACACATAAAATAAGGACAAGGCAATCAAAAGCGTACCAACTCGCACTGAGCAATACCTACTGAGCGTGTGCCAGATCTCAAGCCAGCAAAAGGGTAGTCGCTCAATAATCTCCCTATATCCCTTAGTTCGACTTACTTAGTTTTCAGAGGTACATAAAATATTAAACGAAATACCCGTGGTCAACCGTAAGCATTTAACTTAACAAGTGCCTCTGTCTACCCCGCTTTATTGAAATAATTGCAGCCCGATACACTGATTTACACATTAAAACACTACAAGCCGATACAAAGTATTCAAATAACATCCTAAGATCAACACGTTATATCTGCGAGCGGAGTTTCATTTTATTACAAATAGCTACAAGTACATAATTCAAGATGTGACAAAAAGTCGCAAGTGACGAGCCACCGCCGCCACTGTCGTTGGCGAAGTCACTTAGTAGTTTGTCGTGAAGCATGTTGATCAATGAATAATAATATTAATGAGCAAAAAACACTGTAACAACCGTTCAATTTGTACATATAATGAGAGACTTCCATTTTCCCATAGGGTTAGTATACCCGTGGTAAGAAGGAACGAAAGTTTATGAAGAAACATGATTACGTAATATGCGCAGTGTTACCCACGCTGTTTTCCGTTCCCGTGGGTACAATTCACGCATTTTAATCCCAAAGAGGGGTAGGCTGAGTCACTTTCAAAGCAACTGCCCACAGTTAACCAAACGTAGTGGGCTCCATCGTACACATCGCTGCTTAACATCAGGCAGGATGATCGTCAAACGCTTGTTCATTGTGCAATAAAAAAACTAAATTAACCCAACGTGATAGGGGGCGAGCCCATCCTGTCGGTATTTCGGGATAAAATATAGATATAGAGATACCTCCAAAAGTATGTGTTCAAAATTACATCAACGTCAAGTAAAAGCGCGTTGAATCGGCAAATATCCTTGGCATTAATGACATGAGTGTAAATGAGTAATAAAGAAACTGATTTTCTTATTTTTTGTAATAAGGTTATTTCAGGAAGATTTGTGTCTTAGAAACGTTGTTGAGTTCGTCAATATGGATCGGAGATGAAAAAATGTTTTTTCATTTCTCCGCATTGTAAAAGTTGTTCATTTTGATGAGCCCAACAACGTTTATATATCTAGTTTTTTTTTACAAATTACTACCTTTCTTTTTTCATTAATCCTTACATCCAACAAAGATAGCAAGCAAGTACCTTCGTACCACTACCTAGGTACATACCAGATGATACCGATTATTTTTGGCTAAGTACATACACTCGTGCGAAATATTGCGCCCGGGAAACTAGGTTAAACAAACCAAACAGTTGAAATTAAAACGCTTTATTAGCTTTGGTGCGGCGCGGTAAGTGTTATACTGCAAACAGATATTGCAAAAATACCTTACTTAGTATTTTTTTCAATGGTATACCTACCTAAGATGTATCTGTGTTGCACGAATAAATTGCTTTTCTTTCTTT
>SJJU01072804.1:0-64972 GCA_012932125.1 Conopomorpha cramerella | reverse complement strand
GCCACATAACGTCCACTGCTGGACGAGGGCCTCACCCAATGAGATCCGTCATTTGGGGTGAAATGCCAGTAATCGCCACGCTTGGCAGGCGGTTTGGCGATCGCAGTGGTGTTGTGGTTTAACTCACAGAGAGCGCTGCTGTCCGTTCTCTGGAGAGCTCCCTCGGTCGCCTCTTACGACCCCCATGACGGGAAAAGTTGGGGTGGTGACACATGTATTCTATTCGCCGTCACCACACGGCTTTAATATTAGTATAGACTTAATGAGAAGTATTCTTAAAACAAATCAAAAAAAGAGCGATTCCGTAGACGAACGATCTTAGAATGAAGTACCTGCATCGTCTCTTTCGTTTTCAACTATCTTTGAAAGATAGATTTTTTTAGAAAACCTCTCATTAGTAGCTTATCACCAAATCCAATAGTTTGTCTTGAATCGACCTTGAAGACGTCACATCTAATATCCCTCTTTGTCACTTCCACTAAGAAGCACTCTTCCTATTTAGAAACTGTATGCATCCCGCTGGATTAGATTGTTAGTTTCATTTGCATGTGTTTACACTTTCCTTAAGGAGAGTGAGAGAAATAGAGATTGTGACGTATGTATATATATTATTGTCCAAATTCGATATGTGTACGCGAACGACGTTGACTTATATGCGTCCATCTTTAGGGTCGAGTAACTGTGAGGTCGCGTGTCACGTGTGTCCACTGCCCGGTTTGGTCGGTTTCTTCAAACTGATCATTGCCAAATGAAGAGCTCATAACAGGCTCCTTTTTCATAAGAAACCAATTGCCTGTAATAAACCCGTAGAGAGAAACTTCTCTCGGAAGATATTACGAAATAATATAGTTTTTTTGAGTTGGCAATGATAAAAAGTTTTGCAATTCAGGTTTTCTCGAATGTCTCAGATTTATTTTTCGTGCAGTGCTAATGATAATTATTTACGGTCAAATAAATTTAAAATCCTTACCATACTTAGCTAGACAATATAATTATATTACCTACTTAAAAAGTGAAGAGTTTTTAAAATAATTATGCTTGGAATTATAATAATTTACGTGATTATAGCCAAAGGAGTAATGAAAGATAATCGTTACAATCCTGACTACATTGTTGTGCGTCATATCGCCCAATTTAATAATTGAATGCCAATGCGCTACTTTCTTATTCTAACTAAAATAATAAAACAATGTGCTGCTCTATCTATTTGAGCTTAATTCAATGAAATGTGAACTAACTTCAAACTTTTATTACTTTAACCAGCATAATTTCATTACGCAAGACTTAATGCGGCAACTGCACTATCTAATCTGAGCTGGGTCCCGGCGGCCGACAGATTATGAAAGTCAACAAAAGGTTCCTCAGGGCGAACGCAGAGACATTTGCCTACTATTACTGTGACGAAAAGATCAAGGCTGAAATCAGTCACTGAACCATTTTGGGCTTTGATATTCTTCTCTTTAGAGATAACAATTTTGACTCTACAAAATGCGAATAGTCCTTGACTGTAGATATGATGTCGTGGATCGTTTAAACAGAATTAGAATTAGGCTTCGTCTAGTACATTTTATTGCGTTGTATAGCTCAGCATATATTGGTGTAGTCCAGCTGAACTTGGCATGTTTATTACGAATATCGAAACGTTTTTTTCGTAACCCTATGCGCCGCCTCCGATGCCGAGGCGTGTCGTGTCCTCATAAACGATTGTGTTCGATATTTCGAATGCAAACTATCGACGTTACGTAACATTTAGTGTGTCTAGAGGGTTCTAAAGTGTTAAACTGAATTTTGAATTGATGGTCTGGTCTGTTTAGCTAGCGTCGTCGAATCGTGAATAAGATCGTCGATAAGTAAGATCGGCCAAGAAACGGTAGACCCGTTTTGATGGCACTTCCTGTGTTACTAAACATCATTAAGGTAGAGTTGTTATATCATTCATATGAGTTTCAACCTTAAGACGAGGTTCTTGGCCGACTATAAAAGAGGTAACCTAAGCGATGTCGTGGAGTTCTGAGGGTTTCAAACAAGGAAAGGAACCTTTCTTTCGATCTATTAGTTTCCATCCACGCTTACCAATGGCAGCTCGCAGTGCCATACCGCGATGTCGTCACTAAATCAAATTATCGTATTCTCAGTTTTCTAATTAGGGTTAACCCACTGAAGAGATTAATTTACGATGGGTTAACCTCTCATCGTCAATATTTATTACAATTTAATATTCACAATTTGCATGCATACCCCTTTTTATCCGGCTAAGAGTAGGGAACCTGGAACCTAATTTTTCTGAAGTTTCTGTCCTTCCTACTAAAAATCATGGGCATGAGCTGATCAGTTCTAGTTTTAGCTTGCACATGAAGTCCGTAACTGTGAACCGTACATGGATAGAAACTTAATAGATAATTATTTGTGATTAAATTACACAATGCTCAGTCAATTCTAAGCACTCTATTGATCAGGAATTTAACCTCATAGCTCAAACGAAATATTTTGTGCTTCATTAATTATTCTCATTACCGTGAAAAGTATAATGAATGAGTAACAGTTTTCACATTCCAAAATACATCAGTAAGTACTTAACTTACTTCGTAACATCGTCGTCGGTCAAAGACAAAGTGCTCATTAGGCTTTACGAACGTTGCGTTTGTTTCCTTTTGTGAATCATTTTTTTATTCTGTGTAACACTCCAGGCAACCTCCTTCTTTCGCTCTGCATAGGCCGTCAGTTCGTTTCCAATCAGTGTCCGTGTTTTTTTTTTATTCGCTTTGGGAGCACCATTATTGAATCGATAATAGTTCTGTCCGAGTGTCCGGAACTTTCTCTCTCGGCATGTTCGCTCTAGCTGGCTGCTTTGTCGGTAATAGTTCGGATGTCTGATTCTGCTATTTATGACGAACGTAGTCGAAGCGCATATCGCTCTCTCTATCTTCCCGCATAGCTACGAGCAGGATAGCAAGACGCTTCAAGCAGACTTCGCTGGAAGTACTGCGTGCATAACGACGAGAATTGCCCCTACAGGTGCCGCGGCCGACGACGAAAACCGTTTTGAATTTTAATTATTTTCGTTGTGCTTTGCAATTTGTTTGCTTGTTAAATTTAATGACTCGCAACTCGCCTATTTTACTGGCCTGAGTAAAAATACATATAACAGAGAATTTTCATTGGCTGTAAAATCAATCGGATTTCCGTTGTTGCACATAACAACGCCAGTAATGAAAGCCCAATATTAAGTCGATGTCGTTATAAAATTGGATTGGATACTTTATACCTCCTTAATTTAGTTTAAAATATTTGTCAATTACATTATTGAAACATTTTGTTAATTGCATTGTATAAACATACCCTTACTCAGATGTTAATAATACTTTTCACACTACACAGTCGTACATGTGAACTACTTAGCTTCATATTGTTGTATTTTTTCATAAGTTTTAATAACACTTGTGGCAGACAATGCTGGTCGGATGACACCTCTCCCTGACTGGAAAGGAACAATGGACTCATTTAATATAACAATAACTGATTTTTTGTGCCGCTACTCCATGATTCAGGTTATTGAAATTAACCGTGGATAAGTTTCATACACCATGCCGTGGGAGGCGAGAGTCATTGTACACCTCCTTTCAATACGGAAGCAAGGATTCCTATTGTTAATTTTGTGGTAAGTATAAAAGAAATACGACATCGAACGCAAAGTAAAAAATAATAAGAAAAGAGTCCTTCATTTTTACAACCCCCATTTCCCATTACCTAGTATCAAATATGTAATTTCTTTCTATTTACTCAGATGCTTTAAAGTAAAAAAAAAATACAAACAAGAAAGGCAGACATCGAAAAAGGTTAATTGAAAATAGGTTAAGAACCTACGTCATGTTTAGAACATCGTATGCTTGTCGGCAAGCTATTATTAATACGTACCGGTTTGTCAAGGGTTGGACTGAACGCTGCCTGACTGCAGGCAGCTTGTGCAAGGTACACCAACCTCCCACTAAACTATAGACGACTTTGTGTAGTAAACATAAAGTTTTATTAGTTGGCTCTGTTCCACGCACGGGCGTTAAACCCGCAAGCTGTTTGCTCGCCGGAGTCGCCGGCGACCGCACTGTTTGTGCTATCTCGCACGCGAACCCACTGGGACTCGACTGACAGATATTATACTAACTTACCTATACCGATATATAAAGTAGAATGAATTCATTTCTATTCCGCCAGAGACTGAGATTTGGTAAACGTGTTTCGTATTTATTACAATATAGGTACCCGATAACCAGTGGCGTGCACTGGATTTTACGACAAGGTAGGCAGTAATCCCCAAGGATTGATACCTATGTATAGGCAACTTGTCTTCACGAAATATAGGTACCTACATATCTACTCACCCACAAAACACCGGATATAATAGCATACTTCGTGAGTACAACAAAAAAATATCTAGCAATAACTCTATTATTAGGTCGGGTAGCCAAAATACTAAGTATGTTTTTACCTATATGGTGTGCACGCCACTGCCGATAAACTGCATTCTGTGACATACATAAAACATATTATGAGATATTATGTAACATCACTAGTCATAATATTTGTCTTCATCTCAATAATAATAATTTGCGACGGCATCAATGAGTTGTATAAAAAATGTTTCTTAAAAGCTCAATCCTGTACAAAGTTTACAATCACATAAAGTATTTTAAAAACGGTGCATTAGAGTGATTGCAAAAACACTTACCTAAGGTGTATAATTTATTGGCTGCTAAGCAACGCGGCGTGTTACATGAATAATGTAACTGGGCATAGTGCTCTGAAAGTACCTATCTTCCGCGGAGAGGTGATCCATATGCGCTTGCGGTTAGTTTGTTTCGATCCTGACAAATGGATAGCGGAAGACGAGGACGCGGGAACAACGCAGCTTTTAACTGATAATCTGTCGAAGTGACCTTCGCACTCGGCAGGGCCTGACACCGCTGGTCGGTCACCAAACAAACGCTGCACACTGGACGTTCGCCAACGGAACTCTGCAAAAGCGACTGCACTTGCCCCGCGATATTTTGACGCCAACAGATTTAACTCTGTGTATTCACTATCTCTCGAAAACGCCATTCATTCCAATGCACTATCCATTTGTAATCTGCAGTGCCGATGACAAATATGTCTGGACAAAAGCGAGACTCCGCAAAACAACTCGCGAAATCTCTATTCGAACATGGACATTATTTTCAACGTATCACGTAAGTACATCTATATACTAAAAGCTATCACATACATGATAAGTAGATAATCTAGGCAAATAAATTTAGTTACCTATTAATATTCAGGTATCGTGCATATGACTATAGATAAATGTTGTTAGGTTTAGAGCATTAGGGGTCTAGTATTCAGGCGTAGTACGATAATGGTAGCCGTAATTGTGGTTTGGCATTCTGCGTGCGAGGGTACTCGTCGAGTGCTCCGAGAGGGCGGGGCGCGCATCACAAGCAGACAACTTGTTATGGCCAATGCTACGCAACGTTTTGGTGTTTGATAACCAATTTGGATGGGTACCGACGGGGCGTGAAAGTTGCGTATGGCAGTAGAAGCATAAAAGTAAAGTCAATGCCGCAGAAATGCGGTCATTGCGGAGCATGAAAGGCGTGACATTGAATGACAGGATAAGGAATAGTGTGATAAGAGAAAGTTGCGGTTTGAAGGAAGACGTAGTGACCAAGATTAAAAAGGGCATGCTTCGGTGGTTTGGGCATATGGAGAGAATGGATGAAAGTCGATTGACGAAAGAGATTTATATGGGTGATGTAATGGGCCGGGTGAGTAGAGGTCGCCCCAGAAGGACATATACAGACCAGATTGGTGATGTCCTGGCCGAAGGTGGCGTGAAAAGTACTCGAAACCGGAGGTCATGTATGAAAAGATGTATGAATGTAGATGAAGCGAAAGGGGTATGTCAGGATCGTGACAAATGGAGATCTGTAGTCTCTGCCTACCCCTCTGGGAGACAGGCGTGAAGTGTATGTATGTACGTATGTACCGACGGCGCCTTCCTTAAGGCCCGTGTTCACAAACGTGAACAACTCGTTAAGTTTTATCTGACTAAGTCAAGTGTTAAAAAGAGACAAATACGCTTCGAGCATTACATATGCTTTGTTTTTTTTTCAGAATACGGGCCTTAGACAAGATTTGAGAATTAGATTTCCAAAATAACAATAACGTTTTATGTGCCTATGTGGATTTGAGAGTGTGTATGTATAGTATAAGTATAGTGTGTAGGTATGCAAGTGTATATTAATAAACTGGACGCCCCGTTGTTCTAGTGTGGAGTTAGGTGATTGAGACTAGGGAAATACAGTTAAAATATAAAACTGCAATTGAACTGTCTATAAGTAGTTTACTTTATGAAAAAATAAGAATCTTTTAGCAGGTAAAAGTTTAGTTTTGTTTGTGTTGTGATAACATTTTACTCAAAAACAGTTATTTTGCAAGTTTAATTTTAGTCGAAACTCCTACTTAACCCCCACGGTTAAAAAAGGCGAGTGGCCTTAATGGCTCATTCATTCATGGATATCGGCCCACCCAAGTTCCTAGTATTGCGGAACATCTTTTTAATTACTTTTACCACCTACATGAAATATTAAACCGGACCAACCACAGAGACAAATAGATGTTTTCACTAATACTGTACAGAGAAATCAAATATAACAACCTTATGAGAGTAGCAGAAATAAAAAAATATACACTCCACACCTTTTAATCCCAAAGCGGGGTAGGCAGAGGCAATTGATAAGCAAATGCCAACGGTTCACCAAACGTAAGTAGAAATACTGGCAATTAAAATCTCTTTTCTAAATGAAAGTTCGACTTCGTTACCTGTCATTAGCTTCTGGTAAGACTTTGACAGCAATGCTTAAAGGATCTAGCATACTTGCAAATTTTTATGCGATTGTGGCTAACTGGTATTATTTTTATGCGTCAAAGCTTTTTGGTAATGACAGCGTCGTATTTATTGACTGTAATTGCGTCATAAGCAAGCCATGTAAAACTTCAGATTTATATAAGTTAAAACTCAAAACGATAACCATGGCGATGAGACGCACGCGATCACCTGTCTGAAGCCTACAAAATTAGGCCCTGCGCTTGTTCGGGTAGTAACTACGTTTAGAACAATGGACTGCGACAGGCAATATGTGCTTCACAATCACCGAGACCTTGTGACCACGAATCTAACCAACAATTATGACTACGGAGCTCATGTCGCGTTGAATTTGGAAATTTAACTGATAGTTGGACGTGTACGACATCGCAAAACACACATCTTCGATGGCGGACGCGTGTTCTGCATTCGGCACAATTGCACGTTGCCTTTTTTATGGCGTTGGTACCTATTAATAGGTGCAGGTATTGTGATGCAACGAGCGTGGACTTGGTAAATGACACCATTGTAAACCGGGCCTTAATATAAGACTGAGAACAGGTGATCTAAGGTCGATTAAAATGTATGTCTCGTCGATTGACAGATACGACAATCTGCGCCGTTTTTCTTAGTAGTTACTATGTGTTTCTATGTAGTACTTTAACAAAACTTATACAGAATGCCACTTGTCACGAGTGATGTGTAGTATGCGAATGAAAGACAATATTGAACATTGTACAGTTAAGCTCCAGGGAGCTAAGCGAACGTATATCTATTATATCGTAATAGTTAATAGATACACAATGGAGAGATACATTTTCAAAATACAAAGTATTGCTTATTATAGTCACTTATTTCAGCTTCGTGTTAATGAATCCTCCGAATATATTATTGAGCCGAAGAATATAAAGAGGATTTATTAAGATATCCTATAACGGCGATAGGCTCACCCCCTGTCACGTTGGGTTAAATACGCTAGGTGAACCGTGGGCATTTGCTTATTAAGCAAGTGCCTCTGCCTACCACGCTTTGGGATTAAAAGGCGTGAAGTGTATTTATTTTATTATTTCTTTTATTTGTAGCCAAACTCACATCTGCAGCGAAATCGCAATGCGTAAATGGAAATATATTGGTCATTGTCTTCGAAGAGGAGCATCGAATCACGCAAACTTCGATTTGCGAGTTGTATTTCCGTATTCCCATCATGTGGATACGAAGCGACGAGAGCAGTTTGACTGACCTCTAGTGATATCAGAGACGTTTATGAGGAACTTGTGAGGATCCCCTTCACCTCAATACTCAATAACTTTCGTGGATTACCCTAATGTTATGGGTCAAGAAAGCCCTACAGCAACAAGTTGACCAGGGACGTAAGTGTGCTACACTCTGGTAGTTGCATCGCTCTGGCATCGTAGCGGCAAATTATGTGCATTGCTGATTTCGTTACTTACATTTCACAGTCGTCCGTAGTAAAACAGCATTGTACATCGTTTTCCGCTACGATACCAGAGCGATGCAACTACGAGAGTCCAGCAGACTTGGCTTGGTTCACCTGCCTGATTATTTCAATGTCTTAACTTAGCACATACATACATACCACTTCACGCCTGTCTCCCAAAGGGGTAGGCAGAGACTACAGATCTCCATTTGTCACGGTCCTGACATACCCCTTTCGCTTCATCTACATTCATACATGACCTGCGGTTTCGAGTACTTTTCACGCCACCTTCGGCCAGGACATCACCAATCTGGTCTGTATATGTCCTTCTGGGGCGACCTCTACTCACCCGGCCCATTACATCACCCATATAAATCTCTTATAAAATTGTAAATCTAATATAGCGGTACTTAACGCATCTGCGTAGACAATCCTAATCATCCCAGTCTTAACCTATATTTAGGTGGATTATGCTCAACACGTTTCCTTCTTAAATCGTAAATATCAGATGTCCAATGCAAAACATTAATTAATTTTAATTAACTTGCTTAGTATCGAGAACATCAAAAAACAATGTTGACCGTTATAAGCTCAACAAAAATTAATTTTAAAAACTTTACTGCACAATTAACTGCAACTAAGTAAGTAATTGCTCGCAAAGTACAACACGAAATGGCATATTGTCTGATATAATAGACAACGTACTTCGTAACCTTTAGCTCGGATAGTAATTAAGTGGTTGTACGTATGTACCTAATACCTATATATTGTATGTAGGACTTATTTGCCAACGTTGTGCTTATGCGTGGAGGCCCCGGGCTGTATCGGAGGGTTAATGAAGGGATCTTTATCCACGGTTCATTTGCTAAGAAGCGCCGCAGACTTCCATGAAGTAAACTCAACAAGAGAGTAACTTACTTAACATTTAATGAGGCGTAACGTTTCCCGAAACATTATTGTGTTATGACATTCAACATATTTTTTTTATTGTACATTCGGAGAACTGCATATTTGTACCTTTTGATATTAACGGTTAATATTTAGGTAGTAGGTACATATAATAAAATTGAATTAATTGATTTCCGTACGTTAGTCTCGCTAAAACTCAACAACGGCAATATCCATTTGGCTATTTTTAAAAGCTGAATAAATATACAATTTTACCCTATCAGCTGTGTTTCTTCCAATACACGAAGTTCAAAGGCGACATCCTATGGCAAAACAAATGTTTGCCGGGTCATAATTAGTATAGTTATAATTAATTTTATTTACTATTTTTGTAACATCAATCGATTAATTTCCAGAAAAGAAGTCTTCGGTAATCTCTTACGCCAATAATTTGAAGCTTGAATAGTATGTTTTTGTTTTGTTATGCTCGAATGGCCAGTGACATATGTAAATCTAATATAGCGGTATCTTATCTAACAATGGGTGAAATAAAGCGTCCATATTACGCATAAAATTAGACGTGTCATTCGTTCAGACAAGACAATACCGTATTGCTATTAGATTCTGTGACAAGCGTGCGTAATATAGATAGATATAGGAACTCTCTCTATATATGGGATACAAATCTAACCGTCCATTTTAAATATACCTTTTGTTGTTTCAGGGTTGTTCTTTGTGTGGTTCATTTTGAGTTTTGCCGTGTATTGTATGTCGTGTCGCCGTCTTGATGCTGGGAACAATCGCTTTTAGTGACAGTACCGCTAACATCCAATACAGTCTCTTATTTACATACACTACCGATATTGCACAGTAGAAAACGCGTGTAGTATGGCCATTTGCGACGGCCCCTCGTGAAAAGGATTAGTGACCTTTTCGTGCTATTAAAGCTGTGAAATTCTACGTCCAAATAGTGTTTAGAGATCATGGGGCCAAGTATGTAAGTAGAATGACAATCACGTTCGTCATGCATCGCATTGGTTTTGATAGGTTAATGTGTATTTTAATGTACTGTATGCAAATGTGTTTGGCTATGTATGTAAGTATGGTATGGAACTAGTTTTCTGATAGCATATAGGCACCTACTATCCAGACTTCCTGGACTGACAGGTGCTTGGTACATATATTCGTAGGGAAATTCAGTACATTCACTTTTACTTACATTTCATTTTTTAAATATGGCGGCAATAGACAAGTGTGCTAGGAAGGCTTATAGGTGACGACAGACTGTTTGATGATCGGCTACAAATCCTAGAGCATCGCCGCCAGGTTGCAAGCCTATCTGTCTTCTGTCGGGTCTATTTCGAGGAGTGTGTTACGGAGTTGCATAGAATAATACCCCCGCGCTTCTACCATAGTACAATCAGGAGACGGGCAAAACGTCATACAAGCTACCTAGCACCTGGATATACCATTTGCACAAACCAAACGTCTGGAGGTATTCAATGCACGGGTAAATAGGTACCTAATGAACAAGTGCGCTCTATCGTGGACAACATAGCTGCTTAATATCAGGCAGGATGGTGACAAAATTGCCTGTTTATTTATTATTAAAAAATATTTATAGTAGGTACTAGTTTCACATATTACTCCTTATGAAATTTAAATGTTTATTTTTAATTTCTACACAAATGGAAAAATGTGAGGAATAATCCAATTTTGTGAGAAATATTAAATTTTCACATTAAGAATTTTCAGAGTATAAAGTACAAGAAGAATATTGTAAACAAAAATGCCTCAAAACGTTTCTTAATAAAATTATATCCATTAAAAGGAAATATTGAAGATATCGCGAGATCTCTGTAGCAGTTCGCAGTGGATGTTTGGCCCTATAGTACCGTTACTTGTAATGCAGTTGGCAAAGCTTGCTGGAGAGAAATCTATGTCTGAACCTTTGTTAGTGTTGGTGTACCCTATTAACACGCGTTCTGTTGTTTTTGCCCCGACTACGGCGGCAGTTATGAGTTTTAGTACCGTATGTTTGGTATACTAATACACACATCAAAAGTGTCTAGAGGTCAAGAATTTTTATTTAAATCAAATCTAATCTTCGGGATTGGTCTCCTACCTAATTCCCCATGCCTGTATGAGTGCCATGACATCAATGACTTATCACCACATTTTGAATAAATTATGAATGAATTCAGTTTTTGTAAAATATATTCTTGACTGCAATATTCTAAAATGTACTTGAACCCTAGACTTTTGATGTGTGTATTTCTACATTATGAGGTTTGACCCTTTATCTCGGGTAACACAGGATACTTAGTTTAAAAAAAGTTATAGTTCGACTGAGATACCAACTCAAGAACTTAGGGGCTAAAATAATCAAAGTAAACAGACTCGATTATATTCGTCAGTGTTCATTCATGAAATTATACACATTCATATGTGGGTAAAGTAGGTAACCTGAGTGACTTTTTATTCCTTTTGAGTTGAATTAACTCAGGTCGCATAA
Organism: Conopomorpha cramerella; assembly: GCA_012932125.1. Taxonomy (NCBI): domain Eukaryota; kingdom Metazoa; phylum Arthropoda; class Insecta; order Lepidoptera; family Gracillariidae; genus Conopomorpha; species Conopomorpha cramerella. Next base: position 53,236 of record SJJU01072804.1, on the reverse strand, counting down.
ATTCCCATTTATGATATCCGAGTTAATTCCGATTGAAACGTGTCCGTTTTCAATAGTACTATTTTTATTATGCGCGGTTTTTACCTTACATACATTACGTTGTTTTGCCAATATAAAAATAAATACACTACACGCCTTTTAATCCCAAAGGGCAGGCAGAGGCACTTGCTTAATAAGCGAATGCCCACGGTTCACCAAGCGTATTTAACCCAACGTGACAGGGGGTGAGCCCATCGCCGTTATAGGGTTCACACACCTTGTGGTGTGCGGGTTTCATCACGAGGTTGTCCTTCACCGTACGAGCGTTGCGTTGCGTACATAGGCTCTGAAAAAGAGTCCCATTGGTACACGTCCAGTAGCCGGACTCGAACCCGCGACCTCCCGGTTACAAGTCGAGTATCCGACCAACTGGACTACAGACGCTCTAGGTCTTTCCAATATACATTATTAACAATGTTTCTCTGCTAGTATACGCATGTATTATATATATAAACATTCCTGAAGAATCACTCCATGCTACTAAAGAAAACCGCATCGAAATCCCTTGTGTACTTTTAAAGTTCAAAGCATACACAGGGACAGACAACAACGGGAGGTGAATTTGTTTTATATTATGAATTAATTTCAATTATTTAAATGACGAATTGAATACCACGTCTTCAACGTAAAAGTAACAAGTTACAAAGTTGCACATAACATTGCGTTTTTTTTTCAATTACTGTATCTTACCGCGAGTAACTTACTAGTTTTCAAAGTAATGTGGATGGACGAAATGGAAATGGTTGTGTCATGTGTCTTATTACATTCACATTAGATTAAAATTCCTGAACATCCTGCTGCAGTTCGCCAGACATAGTGTTCGTAAACGTACCATCTACCTATATTTTTCATATGCATTGACTTTCACTTTTGATTCGCAATGGTAGAAACACAGCTTTAAGTTCTTCTTTGAAATATTGGTTTGAAATATTCATCAAACCGTTCGTTCGGAGAAAGAAATCAACCACATTTTTTTTATAAAACTAAAAGGTAGTTAAGAAACGTAACTTTAAAGGTAACGTTTGCCAAATAATATAAACAACGTTAAAAATAATTTCAGAGCATTATACCTACAGTTACACAGTTGCACTATACAGTTATTTACACTAAATGTTAATGCAATATTGACTGACGCAGTCGCCCGGTATTTCAAACTAGGCTCAGTGTCACCGCCCGTGACAACTGCCAGGATTAAACCACTGATGCACGACTGTCATGACGATTTGTGTCAAACGGGTGTAATCCGATGTTTACTGAGATGTAATTTCAAGTGAAATGCGCTCAATTCGTTTTGACATGTGATTTTCCAGTAGGCTATTATTATTAGGTACAAATTTACTTTATTCTAGTATATTCGTGTGACTATATACTAGAATAAAATACTTTACAGTATAGACAGAAATAACTTCCATGGGCAATGATTGATGTCAAGATTTTTTTGGATAACACCCTACTGAAGATTCTTTTTTTTATTAAATCTACTTTGTTGTATTCTTAAGGTGTCAAATCTGTACTCTGAATAAAAAAAATGCACAGTTATCGCGTTTTCAAAACTTTCACGAGCAAATAACTCGTCTAACTATAATAAGTGACAGAAAGCGCTGGCGACAGTTTGATTACAACTAAAACTCTTAAATCATAAACAAACAGTTTCTCAACAAAAACGTTCGTTGACGTTAAATAAGGTCATTAATTAGTGACGTACTTGTTTAGCCAATCAATGTACCTGCACCTACCGTATCTAACACTTCGACCGTTATTTCAATTAGGTTACTGAGTGAGAGGGGTATGCTAAGTGTTTGCCACCGGGCGCTGCCTTTCAAGACGTTAAACACAGTCAAGGGGAAGTTCGTGCCCAAATGAATGCCCTCACACTACGGCGCGACGTCCCTTTCGACGATAATGAGGACAGCGTGAACACAAAAGAGAGGGTAGCGGCACATAAGTGGGCTACACCTACCTACCGGTGTACCTTCGTCGAGACGGGCCGGGAACTGTAAACAATAATATTTTTGTAAAGTCTTGTGTGCCCCGTGATGGTCTGGGACTTAAGAAGGCTGATTGGTTGAAGGCTGGTTGATTACAGCTGTTTCATCTAAAAATGACCTGAGGGTTGCGGTAGGTTGAATACTGACGCCTAGGTCCTGATAAACATGCTTGGAATACTTCTGGGAACTGCCCAGAGGCGGCGGCGTGATGGTATCATCGTGAGGTTTTAGTCAGTGGGAGACTGAAATATCATTATCCCTGTTCGCCGATCCAGGCAGCGGCGGCGGCGGCAGATTTGGTAGTTTCAGCATAAAAGAAAAAAAAGTTAGAGACTGATCAAGCACAGTTGTTTGCTTTTACTGGACCTTCTAAAGGAGTGTCTGAAAGAGGCAACGGTCTACGTTCAAACGGTAAGATGCGCGTCCTGAGATAGGCTTTGTCCGTCCCATTAAGGTTGGATGTGAGATTTCATTCACCTACAATGTATAGGTTTTCCACACTATAAGCAACGCTTACTTGTTTTAGGTACTTATGGCTATATTAATAAATGAGGTTTTCAGGACCGTAGCAATGTCTCTATGTCCCCCTCTGATAGGCATGAAATTATTTTTGCACAAAGCCTTGTTGAGATAGCATACATCCATACGAAAATACAATTCGATTTTTATTACATTACGATAAAGATAAAATGTATATTTTTGGAGGCACAATTTTCCAGACTTTGAGTTCAGATTTCTGCAGAGAAAACTACAATACGTATCCATATAATTCCCTAGTTTATTGAGACTAAAGTATCTTGCCTCCTTTGGGGAAAGCGCAAGGAAATGGACGGAACGTTTACTACGAATTTACCTATATAACGTTCCTAAAATTGTACAGAAATTTTGCTTTCACAAAATAAGCTGTGTATATACGTTAAAGTTAACATATGTACTAATACTACTAATACTATCTGTCCCTACAAACATTTCTTTCGCCATCGTAAGTAGCCTTTGTACTCGTGTGTTGAAACACAGCTAGTAGAGTAGAGCTGGAGTAGAGTATGGAAAATAGATAGGAAAATAGGTAGGAGAGAATAGGTAGCCGATTTTCAGACCGACCGACCTGATAAGCACACACAATAGTATTTTTGGTATGAATAAACTTTAAAACTACTGATCATGTTTCCACCCCAGTAGGAATTATACTTTATAATCTTTATATCAATCAGTGTTTGCTATAGTTGCAAATGATCTAGTTCAAGATTTGTACTTCTTACACATACAAGTACTACAGGTGATACGAGTGTCTAAATAAATTTCTCATTCAATGAGATTGGCCAGGAACAGAGTGAGGCAGCGTCCGATCTTACAAGAAGAAAAAAAGCAAGACTAGCGCCCGCCGCCGACGCCGCACGCCGCCGGAAGACAATTACAAAACGCTGGAAACAATCCAGGAGCTCGCGCTTAATTGGATGAGACCACTTCCTCTAAATGACATCGCACCGAGCTTATTCAGCCCGCGGTTATCCACCTACCGCCACGATACTAAAACAAATCACAAATAACAACTTCCGTTTTATTGAAAATTGTTTTCACGAACATTCGATTTCGTGGCACGTCGTCGGCGGTAGGAAATAAAGTTTTTTCTTTTAGTTGTTTGAGGGAAGGAAAACATCAGACGCTCCGGCTTTTTGTGGCACCGCAGCCGCATCAGCTAGCACACTTTGTTACGTTGCCGGCTGACTGTGGGACGCTTTTTGCATTTCTCCCCCATCTCGACTCTTTTTCTTTGTAACCGAGCTCCCGCTTGATAAGGTAAATCAAACATTACTAGGTTCTTCTGTTTGTTGAGAAAAAGTTGCTGTGTCTTATAAAATAATAGTGTATTTGCATAAAATATATAATAGTATAAGGGCGTTTGGAATGAAAGTCTGAAATCAGCGTCGATTGGCAAATCCATAGAATTTGATGTTTACGCCGTAAGAGTTCAATTATTTTTTACTAGATAGTTACAATTATGTGACAAAATTACGTACCGTACAAAAAATCTTGTATTATTATGGTTGGAGTGCTTCAGTTCATTATGTTCTGATGTTCGCAAAAATTACATCAAAGGAACAAAACATAACTTTCTTCATCGAATAACTTTTTTATTACTAATACTGTACATTCCTTGTACAAAGCGTAATTGGCCCTGTTGTTATCTCTTATAGTTTACATTGTGGTCGCCCGAAGCTTTGTTCCATTGATAGTGTATCAGGAACGGAGTCGGGTCACGCGACGCGTGCGCAGGCGCACCTAATGATGACCAAACACCGCGCCGGATTATCTAATGCCTTAGGAATTAACTGAAGCAGGACTCCTACTCTCGTTATCGTATTTATTTGTATTGTTCAATGTGTAACAAAGACGTAAGTACGGAAATTGTTTATTTCCAGAAATATTTGGTAAATGTCCTATTATTCTTCAGTACGTTATGTACCTATATATTTAAACAATACTGCTTTCGGCTATATTTTCCTGGTCGTGGGTTTCCGGCGACAAACCCTCTTAAAATAATAACACAACCTATGCAATGTGTAAAATACATACACACTGTTGTCTTTTGCACACACCAATGAAATGTAAAATTTTGAACTGTAAAAGGACAAACTAGTTACTTATTTACAAATTGTATATATTTTGTTATTAGTAAAAAGGTAAGCGTGTTTTTTTAGTACACGAAAAAGGCAGCGGCCGTTGGAACGGAATCAACATTGTACCTAATAGAGAATCATCAAACACTTAACTTGTTCTAGATTCTCACACATGATATGACCTCCGAGTACCAGGTGCCAAGTCTGCTATATCGCAAATAGAATTGCTGTAGAAATTTAGTGATTTTCCGACAAATATTATACATAACCAATGTTAATGCAATTTTAAATGGACAGATAACGATGTGCGTATGGCCGAATACTGGCCACAAATCGCTGTTGACTCGAAAAAAAAAGAAAGAAAAATGCAATTTTCATGGGAACACCTCTGACGCACAGCACAACCTATAACCAGCTAAACTAAAAATAATAATAAAAATCCATTCTTAAATAGGGGAATAATAGATTAAAATAAATACGATTTACAAATAAAAAAACATACAGATGGATTGGGATAGAGTATTATTTATTAGTATTATTCAGGATAATCCCATACTGTTGACTTCGGTTGGAGCCAATATCTACAACGGTTTCCGGAATAGACCCGAGATCAATCAATGAAGACTGGACTAGAACACGACTACAGCCTTCTATCTTGGATCCCACAAACTTGAAAGGTATGGTAGTAGGTATTTCCATAACAAATCTATTGCAATCAAACTATTGCAATATCAGAATTGGACCCTCGGTTGTGCCGATGAAAACTAATTTGACGCATTAGTAATAACACTAGAATCGCACCGTTAAATTGTTCAACATTAAATGTACTTTATGAAATGTTCATTCACGGCACAGCCAATCCGAGCGATTGGACTGTCGCCGACACAATAAAGTAGCTTGTTACTGACAATGACGTGATCCACATTCTGGCGTCGGGATTGGTTCATAATTCACTGTTTCAAAATTCGGTCAAGTGTACTCCAAATTGTAGCGTCAATGACATTTAACAGTAGAGCACTTAGTGTTGAGTATTTTTTTTTGTACGAAATTACGTACTAAGTGAATTTCATAAATATCTGTCTAGGTATATTTTTAATGGACCTGATGTGGCCTATGTGATTCGATCAGCCGTTTCCCTACGTTGGCTAGGTAGTTAGATTGTGTGCAATTACGGCCTAATGACGTTCACTTCACAATAATATCTTTAGCACTTTCGTATATACTCAAAATAAATGTTATTGTTATCAATTCCACAGGGGGAGTGTATCGCCGAAAAGAGTAATAAATCATCCTACTTTGCTCCAGATTCTTAGTTCTGGTCGGCAGAAAACTAGAGAAACGCATCGCAATAACTGACAAAAGACTCTTCATGTCATACCAACTATCATCAATATCCACAGTCCTCACCCTTGACTGCGTAATATAAAGCAACCTTCCGGGCTTGTATAATAAGCGCGAGAATGGTAAATTAATAGGTATGCCAATTTAGTTTACATCGCGGAGACGAATAGACATTTATGAAAAATATCATAACAATCGCGCAGTGGTCATAATAATGTCATTGTAATTGACAATTAACCAGACCTCTGCTTATCCTATTTAAAACTCCCATGCTAGCATGGCACCTCTCGGACAGACCAGTCCTCCATGCAGGGCGTTCCCTCTTGATCATGTAAACTCCCACGCCACAACAAGGCAGCCATAGAAGAACAATAATCTGTACCTGTGGCTCGGAATATTTAAAATATTTTACATAAAGTTGTAGCTTATTTCCTAGAAGCTATTTTCTTCATGTAATCTTCTTTGATAGTCTTTCTTGAGATAGAAAAAGATATAATGTAATCCATTCGCCCTACTAAAGGATACAGCACAAAGTGAAAAGTTGTAGACCCTGTCTAGTGCGTTTACGGGCGAGCAATGTTGTGCAGTAAACTTATATAATATTTATACTTTCATAAACTCCCGTCCGTTCCTGTGGAGAAATTTCTTCTGGGTCATTTCTTCTCTGGCAATTGAGTTCCAATGAGCGAATTCTCAGGAAATCGATGATATTTCGTTTGTGTTGTTGATGATATGTGATTATTTCTCGTCTTCCACATACATACACTCACGTCCGTAATGCCTAAAACGAAATGGATGAACCTTAGGACCACGAGGACCCTTCGACCATTTTTATCTAAGGAGTTAAGAATGTCAAATTGAACTTTCAGTTACGAGTTGCTAGTGCAGAGTCTGAATAAACTTAAGTCTCCAGTAATCGGCTCCTACGAGATGCCAGGAAAAAAGGCAGCTGATGCATCATATTTACATCGTTGAGCAGCATGGGATATTCTTTAACTTCCAATATCTCTGAAGACACCTTTTAGGCTTTTACTTCGTGTCCCGCAATAGATACAGCCATTATTTGCATGTCCTAGACGTGCTATTAAAAATACTTAACAAAATAGCATAATATTCAGAGTAATATGTAAGTTTTGTTTAATTCATCCTGAAAGATATTATTTTAGCAAAATAGAATTGCGTAGGTACACTTTATAGCCTGGCAAAACTAAATCACGAGTTTCAGAATGTAGGACAGCCATATCGACATGCGCTTAGCAATGTATTTAAATTGATAATTTTAAATAAAATTACTGTCGCCCGAATCGGTTCCAAGTAGAAGAAGACAGACCACTGCAGAGATTTAGGCCTTGGTTTGGACAAACGGATCTTTTTACATACATTAAAAATAATGTCATAGAAACCATTTGGGATGTAAATGGTTATAACGGCAGTAGATTTTAAATATAGATCGCTCAATCTATGAAGGCTCGAAGATATTATCTTACCTAACCCGTTTGTAGAAAATTGTAGTAATCGTAAATATGCATAAGCGGAGAATGCAAAAGTAAGCAATTGCCTACTTTTCAAAGCCGTATTAATGATAATGACTTAATAGCTGTGTTAACCACAATTAATTCCATTCCCTTGGGAATCAATTACAGTATAATCAATATTATTCGCCGTGTGGTGACAGCAAATAGAATAGATATTGTGGCACCACCCCAGCACAACTATTCCAGTCTTGGGGGTCGTAAGAGGTGACCGAGGGATCTCTCAGAGGACGGGCAGCAGCGCTCTCTGTGAGTTAAACCCCAACACCACTTCGATCGGCAACCTGTCTGCCAAGCGTGGCGATTATTGGCATGTCCCCCCCAAATAATCTTGGCAGTCATTGGGGGACCGACTTCAACCAGTACTAGTCACCCGCTCCTACGATTTTTACCCTATTTTTATCGGGTCTACCATCATCAAACCCTGGCCTTTTCTACTCTTCATGTTGGGATCACCTTTGGAAATATTTCTTTCCGAAAAAAAAGAAGAATCAACAAAATCAGTTCATAAACGACGAAGTTATCGGCGATCAAACGTAAAAAAGCATATTATAAACGGTTGAATTGAGAAAAACAAATTGTTTGATGTCGTTTAATAAAATATTACACGTGGTTGCTGTCACGTTTGGAAAATGTAACATCAACCAAGGTGTGAAGAAGACAAAAACACGTTCCTATAATACAGTGCTATTGTTAATTCTGTTAGAATACTGATCGCTCTACATAATGTAATTTTATTTACCACGGGAAGTGAAACCAAATCAATGTGCCATCTTAAACAATGACCGACGAAGGCAGGTCATATGACCCACTGCTGCGCCATTTGATAGGCTTCACCAAAACAATAAATATATTTGGACTCAATTGCCTGTCCCATTTTACGCCCAACGACCCGAATGGACATTAGTGTCTCGAGAAGTTATTGTACCTTCAGAATACAAAAACAAATAGTACATACCAATTTGGTATTTAAAGTTAGACAACAGTTTTCCTAAACCCTTCGGAGGTTGTGCTTCTAAACAATTAGAGTAAAAGCACTTTTCAGAAACCTTCAAGTTTATTTATATTAAGGCGTGATTGTCGATTTACTATTTTACAAAAATAACAAATAATGTTATTGACCTTTAAAGGATTGCAGAGAGATTTCGACAATGTCGTCTTCAACGAAATGTGGAGTCTTTTCGGATCCAGAAGTAATACAAACTAAATCGTTACAATACTGTAAAATTATACATACACTACAAATACATTATAATTTCTCGAAACGTCGATCAACAAAGGTAAGCTATCTAGGTAGGTAGCTATCTTTTGGTTAATTTTCGCGCCATAATACTCGGTTTTTAAATGTAATGTAATTTTGTAGCTAATAGCTCAAGTTCTAATACCATCTTTTGGCATATTTCGATCGCCTTTAACAACGTGCATTACCAAGAAATACACAACTATACGTACATATACGTTAAACACATGATTATTCATGCATTTATTAAACAATAATAAAAATTGGCTCTAATACACGGTTCGATGACCCACAACAGCTCTGCCACAACAATGTATTATGCAAATCTTAATATTAACAACAAAATCTTACTAGGTACCTATATATCATTAGCAACTTCTAGCTAAAACCTTCGGCCCACATAATATCATATTATTATAAAGGCCAATTAAACTCCAAGTCAATAAAATTAATACACCTAATAAAGCCGAAACAGCATTGAATGATTTCATTATTTACATCCATGAGTGAAAAAAACGGTGCATAATATTAAAGCATTCCTATACAATATCTGTTCATTAAACTATTACATATGCAAAGCATCAGAGTGGTTGGCATTGATAACAATTCAACAATATATAACATTCAATTGAAAAAGGTCGATGTCTATGTTCAAGTTCGATCGGTAAGTTGCGGTCATATCGATATTCACAATATAACTTGGGATTTGATTACTGCTCACAGCTATGCAATGTCTGTCCAGCTTATCCTGGTCTTCGAGGTGTTTGAACTTTAACGTTCTGGTGTCCTATGCACTTTGGTACTGCCAAAATCATTAACTTTTAATGTTAAAATGGTATTTTTTTCTGGAAGTGTAAGGTGCATTGATTAAAGTATATATATTTCGTGGATTATTCAACGAATACTTGTTTATACAAGGCGTAAAAAGCAATTCAAGCGATATTCGGAGTTTGTATTATTGTTGGATTCGTGTAATCCGATTTTTATTTATTATTTGCATACTCTTGAAAAACGGGAACAGATCTGAAAACGTGACGTCCTCGTCCTTTAGAACTAATAATTTCATATTCGCAGAGTCAGCCTTCAGTGTTCTCAGATAATTTCCGGCAATTTCCGAGGAAATGGGCGTATCTGGCTTTACCTACCTAACTATACTTAAGTAGAATAAGTAAGTGGAAAATAAACACTTCACATTAATCTATAAGTAGGCACTTCTTGTAAGCTGATTCATTGTCTATGATTGCGAAAATCCGTGTAAATTGGATTACTGTCGGAATCAATAACAGTATTATGAAAAATACATGATTATGTACCTATGGCCTTTTGTACTAGACGTACAATAATGGGTCGTCGTATGATAATGGATATTATGTACGCCATGTAACCTGTATACGGTGAGAAACAACACCGGTTCACACACCACAAGGTGTGTGAATGGACTTACCCCCCATCACCTGTGAATACACGATTTGAATAAGGTTTAATTTGATAGATAGAGATTTTCCAGAGGAAGGTTTATGTATATTACATGTACAAAAGAGTGCGAAGCCGGGACGGGTCGTTTGTAATATAATATAATTCGAATAAAAGTATTTATTTTAAGTAACCAGGGCTTGTTAGAAGTTACAGTACACACTGACAATAAGGCGTTTTGGAAGTAAGTACTTAAGAACTAGGTTTGTTAGAATTAAACATTGTTTTTAAATTATTATGAAACAGCGTCTGTGGCTCAGTTGGTAAACAGCGTCTGTGGTCCAGTTGGTCGGGTCCTTGACTTGTAACCGGGAGATCGCGGGTTCGAGTCCGGCTACTGGACGTGTACCAATGGGACTCTTTTTCAGAGCCTATGTACGCAACGCGACGCTGCTGGTACGGTGACGGACAACATAGTGATGAAACCCGCAAACCGCAAGGTGTGTGAACCCTATAACGGCAATGGGCTCACCCCCTGTCACGTTGGGTTAAACACGCTAGGTGAACTGTGGGCATTTGCTTTAGCAAGTGCCTCTGCCTACCCCGCTTTGGGATTAAAGTGTATTATGAAATAAAAAAATCGTAACAAAAACTTTTATTGGCAACATTCCCTGACGTTGTGCAGTGCAGCCTCCCATCAAATATCATCTTTTTAAACTTCATCATCAGCAACATGACGTCTACTGCTGGACGAAGGCCTCCCCTTTTTAAACTTGAAACATATCTATTCAGTTTAGGGTTCTACGTATAGTGAACTGTAAATGGAATTCTAGGCTATTTTGGTGCTTGGTATTTTCAATTAGCGTACGAATGTAGTAACTTGCAATAACATCTGCTTAGTTGCCTTAAATGGTGTGTTACATCTTTCAAGTAACTACGCCGAAACATGGTTAAGTCGGTTTTTGTAGTCAACGACCTTCGACACGAATTGAAATAACTCAATGTATAGTAATGCCCCGCGGTGTTAACCGCTATTTATTAATCCGCCCTGTAAAAATTGTAATTAAATATAGCCTATGTTATATTCCATGTTTAAATCTGTCTTTCCACCAAGTTTCGTCAATATTAATTCAATCGTTTTAGAGTATAAAACTCAGTCCTTACTGATTAATTTATCAATGACTCATCCATCGGCCAGCCCAAGCCTAATCTTGACCTTCGATTTTTTTTGGGGTAGAAAGGGGGCTAGAAGTGTTTATGAAACAAAAACGTTCATTTTGGAGTAATGGTTCTAAACCTTGGTGGTGGTATTTTTTAATAGAAATTAAGACTGAAAGTACGCGAATTAAATCGCGGGGCGTCAAGAAATTATTAATTTATAAAAACAAACTTTCATGTGCGTACAATCCTATAGGAACCCATCGTTCATTGTCCTTAATAGTATGGACAGAACTTTTAGACACAAGATGCATCCATAGGTCACTTTGCTACTGACATTCGGAAACTACCTAGATAGTCAAATAGTAAGTGGTGGCCAGCACATCGCTCAATATCCCTTATATTAAGGTCACATTTCATACTCTGTAATAGAAGAAAGATGAGGAGTATCCCGCTGTTTCGGAGTTTTACTTATTTTAAAATGTATTTTCCACTCCATTGTATACGCATGCATTGTTTTTCACGTACCTTTACTTAGGCAGGGTGTTCTGAACAATGATTCTTTTGGACGCAACTGCTACAGTAAACAAGTAACACTTTAAACCTTTCGGTTACGCATCCCACCCGTCCGTCTACGTGATAACAAATGTTCACGAAAGTGTTAATAAACATAGAAACAAGTGCTAATAAAATATTCCTTCAACATATCTTATGTTCAGTGCCGCCAAGGTAGTATGTATCTTTTCTAGCAGTCAGTAGGTTCGTTAAGTCTTTAATCTGACGTGGACGAATGACTTCCCCTGCCGTGAGTGTGCCGGCACCTCGACTCGGGGCCTAATGCTCAATGTACAATCAGGTACACGTCAGTTTGTCTAACACGTTGCTTGAACAGTAGGTGCAGTACAGTTTCCTGCCTATTTCGAGCATTAGAAAGAGTCTACTAATCTCCTAAAATTTACTAATATTATACTCGTACCACAGGTAAGAAGGTGTGGTTGGATGTTTTGGTGTCGTCTTTCAACCTAAAACTACTGAACGTATTTCAATGATATGCATCGGACACAAAGACTATATTTTATTCGGAATTTCCCATGGGAATAGGATAATACCGCCGGGATACATGTTTGTTGTTATGCATATTGGAGCGGATGTAGTGTAGTTGGCGAGTAATTAACTTAGGCTAGAGCCTGTATATGCTAGGCAACGCGTTTACGTTGAAAGTATAAATAACTTCGCGAAATATCGTGAAGTGTGCGTGAAGCACTTATGACGTCGTTAAATACGTTTAGTGAACTGTGTGCATGCGCTAATAAAATATGCATCGGCCTTACGTTTAGGAATAAAAGCCGGGAAACTGTATTTTCCAATAATTGCGTTAGATCTTTTTTTTGTCCCACCATAAACAGATTAACGGTAACTTTCCATGTTATTACAAAAATAATGTTTTTTGTATAGTTTTTTTTTATTTCTTTGATATAAAAACATTAAACAAGTGTTTGACTAGTATCCTGCCTGATATTGTAGCGATGTGGTCTGTAATGGAGCACATTAGTTCATTAGGTACCTATTTATCTACGACTTAAAGACCTCCAGACTATACTGCGCAGGAAACACAGTCTCAAGTCATTCCACAATTATTTTATCACCCAATTAGGTTTATTTTGGTACTCGTGTCAAAATAGATTAGATATTGTATATAGCAAAGAAGCGATGCCGTGTGGTGACGGCGAATAGAATACATGTGTCACCGTCCCAGCCCAACTTTTCCCGTCATGGGGGCCGTAAGAGGCGACCAAGGGAGCTCTCCAGGCAGCAGCGCTCTCTGTGAGTTGAACCACAACACCACTGCGATGGCCAACCCACCTGCCAAGCGTGGAGATTATTAAAATTTCACCCCAAATGTAGGAAATAATTGGGGGAGGTCCTCGTCCATCAGTTGACGTTATGTGGCTGATGATGATAGCAAAGAAACATTTCTTCGTCGATACTATGGGACCATGTCGCCCTAGTACAATAATACCTGTAATAAATGGTGTGCATGGCTACAAGGCATTCGGGGTGCTAATTGGGGTATCTGGTAATTGGGCTAACGTAAATCTAACGACATAATTTACTAATCTAAGCTTCTAAATATCTGGTTAGAAGTTCCTCCTAGGTCCAATCCTACTAGGAATTACGTCGTAGGTACATAGTACATACTCTTCAAAATAGAAACAAATCGTTTTCGGCATCGTATACATAATCCATCAGTCATGCGGCGCTTTTGCGCTCTGCGAATAAAACTACCGTTAATATCTTATGAATCAAAATGAACCGTGCATTTTACGTTCTCATAATACCCGTAGGTAATATTGCTATCAAAACACAAACGGAAAAATAAATACAACATCACCGTCGAATCCCACGAGGGGTGTCCTCGTTTCGAACGATATACAAGCTACAAGCAATACTCACAGATGCCACGGTCCCGACTATACTTACCACGTGATGCGAATATCCATCCAGCGTAGCGCCTTATCACAGGTCACCTGAGAGCTTCGCGTAAATATCACTTTCTGCCTGAAACGGGACGTATGTCACGTGGATATCGCGTGATGGTGTTACAGGGGACCACGCCGTAACCCTGTCTTAGCTTCGAAATTGATAACAAGCCTCATACGGATAAAGTCATGTCAATAAACTTCGTTGTTTCAGCAGAACTATTACGGAGTATTAAATAAGCTCAGTTTCATCGTCGCCTGACCTGTCGGTTATTGGCCTATTTTCAATTTGACAGTATGTATAAGGAAGATACCAATATATGTCAATACGTTAGAAAGGTGTACTGCGTGTAAAAGGACCCCGAACAATATAGTCTTAGGGTATTTGCGCGGGAAGCGATGAGATGCAATGGCTTCTTTATTTCTCATTTTCATAATTAATTTTTCGCTGCAATTATTGTGTTAATGTGGTGGAATTAGTGTAATAATGTGCTGGCGATGAAAAATGATGTAGTGAGAGTGAGAAGTAAAGAAGAGGACTTCTATTTAATCAATTTGTTATGCCCATGTAATGTTCCACGCCGCATTGAAATGTGATGGTCCACCCTCACGTTTTAATGAGATTTTGACACGACTTTGACGATTGACGACTTTATCGGTAGACTGCGACAATGTCACCGACTATGTCATTTTTACAATATTATTGTACACGAAGAGTTTATACTTGGCCAAAGCCCGAGTCCACACGAAAAGAAAAAAAATGTCTTAGAAACGTTGGTGGGCTCGTCAATGTAAACAACTTTTACTATGACGACAATGCGGGGAAATCAAAATAGATTTTTTCATTTCCATCGGGGGTTGACATTTTGTAGGAAGATTTAATTTTCTGACGTGTCAACGTTTAATAACTCGACACTACGGGCTGCATGCACGAAAAAGATGACGACATTGTCCCGTTCCCTAAACGTGTGTACTACTACTAATGCAATATTTGACGTCGTCACGTCAAACTAACCTCCGTATACGGGATTTACAGACAACCATTTTTTTATTTCCTCGCATTATCGCTATAGTAAAAGTTGTTCATATTGACAACAACGGTTTTAAGACCATTACTTGAGGACACGCAGTAGACCGACAATTCTTATGACTGGACGAACTGATCATTAGAAGAAAGATGATTAGTAGAAGATCTGTTCAGACGGAGTGCCAACTATCACTACTATAAAGCAATAGCTTTACTTATAAAAGCTCTGAGAATCTGGCAGTCCCAAAATAAAAGAGCTGATTAAACCTTTTTCAAACAATTTTCACCGCAAGTAATTGAACTTGTCAACATAACAACAATAGAGCAATTTTGTTAAATTTTCTTCTGTGGTGAAAACTTTTTGTATTAAATGTATTTAAATGGTGTGTAATTTGTTGTTTTTGCAATAGTGTATTAGAGCGAGAAGGTTATTGATATCGTCAGGATTTCAAAAGTGATAATGGAAAAATAATTTAATACAAAAAACGCCGTTGACGCTATGGCAACAACAACAGCATTTACTCGAGTCAATTATAAAGTAACGGAAGTACACTTATTACCATTATAAAGGTAGCCTTGACATAATTTCTTAAGAACAATATTTCTCGATGTAATTTACAGGTCATTTTTAATGGTAACTGACTCATGCGGAGATTGAGTAGTCAGCAATCATAAAGTTCTACTGAATCACTCGGTATTGAGTCACGGAAACCCTCACGCTAGCTCATGCAAGGGCCTTCCTTACCATGAATTCTTCAAATTGCTTTACATTCTACCAAGATGACACATGAAACAACGCTATACGAGTTCCTGTCGCCATCTCACTCGCACGCTTGACGGACCTGTACTTTAGAAGCAGTAGATATAGACTAACATCATGCAAATGACGAAGCAACGTTTAAAATTTGTTGACTCATCTTTATGTTCATTAATTGTACATGTGAGGGTAGATTGAATCCTTTACAATTAAAATGAATTTATGTAGTAGTAGGCACTGTTATTTTTATCTACAAAACTCCTGTTCTCTAGGTAATTGGTAGGAACAATAAAATAACATATTTATCACAATAGCTTATTATCTAACCAATGCATGTAATAACATTATGTTATCATAGAACATTATTTAGATTAGCAATATTACCTGAATTCAAGATATGATCTCAAGATGGCTTTTGAACTCACTGTATTACGTACAGAGTTATCAAAAAATATAAATATATCGGTTCTTTTCGTTTTTAAAGGATATAACCAGTTTTTGCCTCAAGCATGTATAAAAAACCAACTATAACCAATCGTATTTATAAAATCAGATAATATTTATCATGTATAGCGTAACTTGATAGAACTTCGGAGATTTTTTAAGTAAAGTGTAGTTTCTAATTTGATATTCTTGTTTACGGTGTACCTAGACATCAACAGCAACCGAACAACGTTCCATTCAATTAAACATACAAATTATTTCAGTAAAGAAAGTATGAAGTTCGGTGCGACTTATATTTAAAATTGTTAACGACCTCATATAGGGTATTTTATTTGTGATATTTCAAAAGAATGAAAAGTTCCCGACGTCTCATATAAAAGAAATATTGGTAAACAGACTCTCAGATTTGCACATCGCTAAGCGCAACATTTATGCATTGCCAAGGCAGACGTCCATACAAAATCTGGCCATCTCATTTACCATAAAAAACGATTGAGACTAATATAACATTCGAATCATGCAAATAAATCGGTCAGAGCGAAGCCGAGTGGTGTTAAATATTGACATGACCCTCTAAAGATACGTACGCCTGTGGAATTCTTTCCCAATGTATCCAAACGCGAAACTTTCAAGCTACTCGTTCGTAAGCACTACCTTACTGCCTCCCCTTAAAGTTAGCGTTCATACATAAATACATAATACGAAATGATGCTTAGTTTATTTTTTGAAGTATTGTATGTCCTTAACTATCGATAATTTTGTGCAATTTCTTTCTATTGTATTTTCTGGCACCCTCCAATTGTTCAAACTTGTACAACGTATGGATGACTGGTAGAAAATGCTTTAGCATTAATTTATTTCATTTAATTATTCCGCCTTTGTATCACTCTGTGCAATAAAGTGTCAATAAATAAATAAAGATAACGTAAACTAAATGACAAACTGTTAACCGTATCTTCAACCGCGTCTTATCCTCAAGAGGCGTGAATCTCCAACATTCCAGGTGATAGAGCCATTTGTACAATTAAATAGGTCACTCATTTTATTCTTTGTACATCGTCTAGGATTTAAATGTTATATTAATTCGTCTAGTACGTTTGTCTACTGTATTATGCATGTATTATACATACATATAAACCTTCATGATGAATCCCACTTTCTATTACATAAACAGCATGAAAATCCGTTGTCTAGTTTTAAAGATACATAAGAACAACAACGGAAAGTGATTTTGTTTTATACTATTGTATTGATAATATTGGTTATTTACTTTTGAACTTTGTACCTCTATCCTACAAATCTGGCATAATCAAAATTCGTCAATATCTGAACATGCATTTTTAGACCACGAATGCTTCCGGGCCGCGTAGTGTTTCTGTCCTTTGAACGACACATTACGTAAGATGAGAAACTTAGAAACTGTTCTCCACCCATCCAATGGACGTCATCGCCCATTAACATTAAACTTCGATAATCATTTTCAATATCCAAAGCTCTCTGACACACGATCGCTAAAACTATTTTAACGTAAACAAACCTACTTTGTCAGTCAGACACCATAATTTAACTATAACACGCACGTTACGAGCTTTCACCGCATCGAAAACTTTCGAAAGTGTTACAAAATGTAAAGCTCCCTTAATCTGTCACTTTCTTACGGCTCTCAAAGAAAAATAAAACAGGTTCTATTAAATTCAGCGTCAGTCAGTGTACATTATACTAAATTAGTGTAGTTGGTTTTACAAAAGACACTTCTAATTTTAAAGAAAATAATAGAACTTTTCTTCCCATAGTACACTTATCAAATTACTTTATTGAAAGCTTCCATTGTAAACCTTCTTAGGTCTAAATTGCTTGCGTCGTCTAACTAATGTACCTAAGTCAATTTAATTTCGTTGTCGGCGTACCCATTTTTTTTGCCACTAAAGCTTGTTCACCTGGCTTCCTCAACAGCCTACGAAACTGGATCTAAGCCGGAAACCGAGACAGTGTTATATCGCCCTCTCGCTCTATGGCTTTAAGAGACAACAGCACAAAATGTAGATCAGTCAGGAACTCAGGATCATTGAACGCAAAGAAACAGTCTTTCTACGTTGTTGTTGGCAGCGCAGGCGCAGGGAACCGGTTCCCTTGTATATTGTATAGAAGCGGAGACAGGCTTTATGCATACATTATCGTATTTCAAGCTTGGACTCTAACTTTATATGCGTGGACAGTAAAAACTTTAAACAGGAGAAGGAAGTTATCTATCATGGTACAGACGGCTTATAAGAGTTCGGCTTATGTACAGTACTGCACTGATTTTAAATAATGTGTTATTGTATCATGTCTTTTATTTTGTTAGTTTTGACAGCTCAAAGTCAACTTATAGTTATACTACAGTTAGTAGTTCCACATCATTATATAAGTATAACCCATTCTAAGTTTAACCTAATTTAATGTATTTGGCCGGACCTTTTGTCTAATTCTTTTCTTGTTGTGATTATTAATACCAATAAACAAGGGGACAAGAAATTATACAAATATAATAATCGTGAAGCGTTTGTACATTCACTAAAGGACTCTATTATGTAATTTATTACCAATATTTTTCAACTTACAGAAACATTACAGTAACTACAAGTAAAACCGGCTTCATGGGGTGATAAAAATGGTAAGTACTCGGATTTTTTCATTCGTCATTTGTACGACGAATTTAATGTGACTCACGTGGTATCGGACAAGTCTTAAATATTAAACTATAGTGTGTATATTTGATGAAATTATTAATAAGTAGGTACTATATACATAGGTGTCATTCAAACATTTGTTTTGCCATAGGAAGTCACCTTTGTACCCCATGTATTGGATGAAATACACCTTTTAAACCTTCCCTGGAGACTTCCACGTGTAATTCAAGACCAAAATTAGCCAATTCTGTCCAGCTGTTCTCGAGTTTTTAGTGAGACTAAAGATCATGAATTCATTTTTGTACCATAGAAAGAAGATTATGTTGAATATTAACTTTGGCCTAAGGATTTGTCGGAAGTGACTTAGTAGACCTCTTCCTATAACATACTTTAACGGTAACGGGTCGTTACTTGCATACAATGTTTATGCCAATTTTGCAACATTAAAAAAACTGTCAATCGCATAAATACTACGGTACGCATTCGACTCTCGCAATTGAAGTAATTTACAAATTAATTTTTGTTTCAGTTAATCCAAAACCAATCAGCCTTGGGCCGTCGAACGTTATTTTTTTAATTCCCTTCGACGTGGAGCACGATAATTGCACATTCAGTGAATAACACTCTAAATCATTGAACTTAATTACCTTTGACTTGTCTTTTAAACGTTATTTGATTAGGTCATCATTACAACATCGTGTATGTGAGCTTTTTGGGTTTGTAATTTATCTATATACTAGTTGATCCGACGGACGCTGTCCTGTCTTAACTATTAATAAACTTATTTATTATTCAGAAACACATTCAATATTCAGTACTAAACAAACAAAAATAAAAAAGTTACGAAAAAAAAATCAAGTATAAATAAATATAAATATGCATATAAAATTAGTATAACCTCCAGGGTGGCCCGTTTCCAGCAGTGGATGTCATTCTTTTCTTTCATAAGAATCTTCTGTTGTCATTAGAAAACACAACAAAAATAGAATTAGCGAAATCAGTCCAGCCATTCCTTTGTTATGCGGTTACCAATACGTTTTGCGATTCATTTGTATATTATAGATAAACATGAATTTGCTGTTCGTTATAACTCGAGAACGATTTGGCAAATTATTAATTGAATTATTTGTGGAATTCCAGAGAAGGTTTCAAAGGTGAATAAATAAAAATATGTTAATAGCCGGAATAATTTTTTTTCTTTGTTTTATCCCTCGTCATTACGACAGGATAACGCCTGTCGTCAACGGTCTACTAGTATGCAACCAATCTGAAAATTAAATATATTAAATCAAACAAGACGTCTCTCCTCGCCATAACTCATGTAGATTCCAAAGTATAATTTCAATTTGATGTAGTTTTAATCGTATTTAGAGCACGTAGTATACTTAATAATATGTCGAGTGACTTTATCAAGTTTCTGACTTTTTCTCATTTAAATGTGATATAGGTACATTAAGAAATCCTAATTACAAGTAGCGATTGAGCTGATTGGCTAGACGTGTTTATGCCTATAATATTATTATGTGTTACATGGCTAGTAAACAAGGCCGGAATGCCTATGATGACTACCTACTCCTTTGAAACTAGTTCTAGATGTATTATACCTATAATCCTTTAAGGACACAAATTTATAAAATCTTTTTCGGAAACCAGTTACGAAGAATTTGACATGCCTCCCATGTCGAATTTGTCTGTGAAGTATGTATACCTGTATGATGTAAAAGGAATCAGGAGGTCACTTTAGAGGGTGTTTGCTAACAAATATTCTCAATTTTTCATTATTATTTAAAAAGTATGAAGACAATGCGATTTCGACAGCGTAATTGATGAATTCGGAGATAAAAATGTGAAGACTCGGAAAGTGTCGAGCAAGAAAGAAATGTAAAACCTTCTGATAACGTGACGCGGGAGTCGAACTAGTATTTTCTTTTGTTGCAGTTGACACTTGTAATTTTTATAGTGGAATTGCAAACGAAATAAAAATACTATTTTAATTTAAAAGAGAGATAAGACTGAAACATTTCTTCTTGGCTGAAGTAGTGACATTAAACAATTGTAACGGTGAATAAAATGTTCTGCATAATGCCTTGAAATTTTACAAACAGAATTTCCATTTGTCAATCGATACGGCTTCAACAGATGGCCCTGTCACTCCAGGTGCTTATCAGAGTGCCGCAGCGCTGGGCGGGCGGGGCCAGGCGTAGGGCGGCCGTTGCATTTAGCTTTACACACTGCAGCACCTAATCTGCTGACACATTTTGTGAATATTAATCGTACGACTATTTTGTTTTGCACTAATATGGACACTATTTGTGGTTTATATGTCGGCAATTCGTGGGGTTCAAATAATCGCCACGATTGGTAGGCAGTTTGATTTTTAAAGATTTGGACAGTAGTGTAATTGTATGCACGGGCTTGCAGTCAGCGAGTTTATCCACCTTGCCTGAGGGCAGAACTACGTTTTCCGAGACGCAGTTTCAACTCGAGAACTTGTTTGCACTTAGTGTCCATACCTTGGATTCAATCTTTCAGTTTTAAGTCGCCTCTTTCGACATCTATGAGCTAGATTAGAAAAATGAAATTCGGATGAAAGGTATGGTGGTATAGATCTGTTACTGGACACAAATTATCGAAAGGTTCTCGTATGGCCAAACAAATGCAGCGTGGTACGTCGAGCTGGTCGGATAGGTACGGATTGCATTCGATCAATCTCTCAGAAAACATATGGAGGAGGTGTTCATCAGTCCTAAAAGCTGTGGCGGTGGTAATATTTAATGATATACCAACCAACTCTGCAGCTAAAACATAATTTTATGTGTATATATAGTCCTAGCATTTACATTACGAATGTCGCTGATTTGAATAAATTAAAGATTGCATATAACGCTTTTACGCTGAAGTTGTACATGCCTATCAAGCCTGCATACCGAATGGTGTATGACCTATTAGATTTTGTCATCAATCACTGTAGACTTAGAAATGCGCGCTACCACTCTGTAAGTAGCTTACCTCTAAGTACGTAAATAAAAAAATAAACCTACTCCTCTTCGTCCATTTTATTATTTCGATTTGGTCCTTTGCTTTCATCAAATATTACAGAAGTTGGGATAGTAGTTATTATAATTTGTAAGGATTATGTTCAAATACCGACAAAGCAGGAATGTATGTCAGAAGACATTTCAATTCAGTATACACTGCTGAGTTGGAATTAAGTCTTATTATAATTATATGACGTAGTCCTTACAGTCTACCTCGACTTGTAATCTATCGTGGTCCGATTAACTGAGATAGAATGCAATAAAAAAGGTTTATAATAAAAAATAAGTCTCGTACTGTACCTACCTATATCTAACGTAATAGGATTGATACTAACTTCGGTTCCCTTCCTTTATACGGTGTATTACGTGACCTAGTTATGTGTGGACGGTAATTTGTTTAGTATTAAATTTCTAGAGATACATAGAATCCTGAAGAGCTTTGTCCTCTCTCCAATTTGAGTGGAATTTTATTCGCTTCAAACGATTCCTACCGCTCTGAGTTAGCTGTGAACTAATTATTTCCATACGGGATGTCCTCCTCTCCTCTTGCTAGCTTGTTACCTGACGAAAGTTCACAACCCTCAAAAGTTCATAGCCCTCTGTTCGGAGAACATGCTAAATTGGGATAGTCAATATTATCAAGAACTTCTTAATAATACCCTCTATCTAAGCCTTAAATAGCCCCTATTGGCTAGGATAGAAGTGACTTCAAATCATCGCATCTCTGTAGTTTCTATTTATTTAATTAATTCACAGTAGATATGCATTACACCATGCTCAACAGTAGGTATAGGCAAATCGTTATATGACCATGTAACGATGAAGCAACTAAGTTATGTACACAGCATATGACACATAAGTTAACACGCTATGCGTTGGTTAAATAGTAATTTTCACAGCAATGCTCCTATCCCCCTTTAGTATATAAAGCGTGAGAACAAGGATCTGTAAAAGTTATAAATCCTAAATACTGTTGGCTAAGTCACACGAATAAAAAGTTAGTTTAGTTGAACCAGACACACTGAGGGCCCTTTAATATTTCGTAACTTATAATATGGTTAGGTGGCATCGTATGAACAACTTTCAGGCTTCACTTCTAACTTTATAGAGGACCCTACCTTCTTATAAAGCCTTTTCATGCCGAGATCTTCTTACAATGGGGGCGAAAAGCTTTTGACTTTCAGCAGACTTTCCGACGGCTCTGTCACAATAGTTGATGTTAAAACTAAAAAAAGTGAAGGATTTCGTCATATCCCCATTGCTATTATGCGTATAAAGTTGAATAAGTAAAAGTTTTGTTTTGTTTACCTGCTGTTAATATCGAATGATATTAAAATCGTTCTCTATACATATAAATGAATCCCTTCCCACGCGTGAGTGCCTGGACTGATTTCTCTAATTGTTTTTGTTGTTTGTTATTGAGTAGAAGGAACTTATAAATGAAAAAATAAGAAAATTGCACGGAAAATTATACTAATTCGAAACTACAATAGTTAAGAGGCGAAAATGTTTGTATACAAAGAAAATTGTAACAACTAGAAAATGGTACAACTGAGGCAACTACGAGAATAAAATGTAGTAGACTTCACAACAACATTCAGCGCAAACACTGAATATTTTTATTAGAAGGACCTTTTTTAAGTTCTTTACACACAGTATATTAGGTACATTAGTTGTATATCACGGTGTGCTTAAGTATCAACGGTGTATTTTTTTATTCATACGATATGTCTGTGGTCCAGTTGGTCGGATACTTGACTTGTAACTGAGAGGTCCGGGTTCGAGTCCGGCTACTGGACGTGTACCAATAGGACTCTTTTTCAGAGCATATGTACGCAACGCAACGCTCGTACGGTGAAGGACAACATCGTGATGAAACCCGCACACCACAAGGTGTGTGAACCCTATAACGGCGATGGCTCACCCCCTGTCACGTTGGGTTAAATACGCTTGGTGAGACTGTTGGACAGTTGCATTTAGCAAGTGCCTCTGCCTACCCCCTTTGGGATTAAAAGGTGTGAAGATGTATTTATTTATTTTTTATTTTACAATCATTCACTTTTGTATTTTAACATATTATAAAAGTAACCTAATCAGCCTCAACTCAGCAACAAAACTTAAGCTCATATATGTATGAAAATATATTAATTAACACAACTAGTTCCGGATATTGTTTCACTATAGTACTTGTTTCACCATTGTAGTGAAAACTAATGTTAGATAATCCCGAATGATGAAGCTGAAGAAACAATACAGCCAGCTTTATAATTACAATGTGGTCTTATAAAAGCTTTCATCTATTATCACAAGTAGGTACATAATTATAGTAATAGAAATTTAGACTAGCCGAGTCTGTTCCTGTAATCACGGGGCAACAGTCATAATGACGGGGCACGTTACATGCGTTTAATTACAATAGAAAATAACATTACATCACGTGTGGAATGAGTTGCCGTTTTAAATATTGTTTCTTTACTCGTTTTAACATTACGGAGGAAACTTATATTAAATATATTTTATAGTTCCTATGCGTACCACGCGTGCCTACAATTTAATACTTTATTCCTACGTAAATTAAACTGAAATTTTAATACAAACAGTTAATAATCTTCATCTAGTAAAATATACTCTAACTTCATCGCAGCAGAGTACAAAATTTCCGACTAATTAAAACATAGAGTATTGGTACTGTAATACTTTTCGGGAGAGGCAATTATAGAATATAGAAGTTTTATAATTATTATCAGGTGCGTCCGCAGACAGCACAATACATGTCCTCGAAAGTATTAAATAAATTATAACTAAACAAATATATAGTGCGATGAAGGCTTGAGTATATGTGCAACACGAAGTGTGACTGTATATGGGCAAAACCCCTGCGAACGTTTGCGGCTGCTCCATAAGTTGCTTTTTTTTATTTTATTTTTTTTATCACTATGAACAAGCGTTTGATCACCATCCTGCCTCATGTTAAGCAGCGATGTGGTCTACGATGGAACACACTTTTTCAGAAGGTACCTATTCACCCGCGACTTAAAAACCTTCAGGCTGTACTGCGCAGGAAATACAGACTCCGGCAAGTCGTTCCACATTCTGACGGTTCGCACTATGAAAGTGGACGCAAACCGTTTGGTTGTTAAAGTTAACAAAATATAAAAATATCGTGGTGTTTGAAACAGTGAAGAAGAAAAATACTTGTATAACGCGTTAAGAATGTTTAATTATGGACACGGTCGAAAGGGATAATAACGTATTCTTCTACAAGGAGCTGGTAACAAAATTGTTTTTTTTTATATAACGTTACGTTAAATAAGTTCGTTTAGAATGTCAACAGAAATAGGAGCAGTGCTTTCCAGACTTTATAGGAAAATGTTTGATGGATAAAAGGTAATATTCACTACCTACATGTGTAACGGACAACCAGATACTTGTACAGCTAGTATGGACCATAAAAATCTAATACGCGCCGAGTTGAACTTGATGTCCATCACATTGTACACTTATAAGTACCAACCTACACGCTTAACTTAAAAAAGAAGAATCTGTCAGTTTGTATACCGTGTTATAAGTACAATAGTAACGTGTATGTAGTCAATAACTTAGTGTTATGTTTGCTTCTCACGCCCCCACTTTCTTGTAGTTGTCATAGGACCTCTGGAGAGACTTTCTCACAAAACATAGTCACGCTATTGACACTTGAACAATTATTACCAGCACTCGTGTTGGGTTTACTACCTCACTTTGTGTACCGATAGTAGTACACGGCCGATGTGTACCAAGTAAACATGACTTTGTTAGAATGAAACCACTCATATAGTAGGTACCTAACTCAACCTCCAGCGAGACTCCTGTAGCAAAAGTCGGAACGGAATCGTCGTGCAGAAGTCTTTGTTTGACAAAACGTAAACTTTAAAGTACTTACTGATTTCAAGACGGTTACAGCGAAAGTTTTGATTGGTATGTATTTTCATTCACAATAAAGTCGAAAACTTTAGCTTGTCAAACAACTTAGATTAAGTTCATAATGGTATTTGTCCAGAAGATAGTGAAGAGTGCTGAAACAATTTCTCACAGTTGTAAGTAGATCGCGGGGATTCACGATTTGGTCGCTCGCTGCAGGGCGGCGTGCGTCCGTCTACATGGGCGGCTAACGCGGCACTGGGGCGGCCCGCCCGCCCTGATATAGCTCCAGTATGACTTTCAACCCCTTAAAGTAATGTCAACTTTGAGGCTTTTGTTTGTGAAGTTAGGCCTCATTAGTTTTTTAAAGCAGTTGGACAATTGAACTGCATTCATATACTCAAAAGTTAGGAATAATTGACGAAGCAAAATATGTCCGGATTTGAAAAAGCGTTGAACTCAAGGTTTTTCACAGTTCCAGAATGTCACAAAACTTCCTGTGTGTTTTGTCTACACATAATTTTCGTCACCGCAAAAGTATTGTGAAGACCCAAGAAGTGGTTCTTATATTGTGCAGGTATTATACTCTGCATACATACATAAGACGCGCCTTTTAGTAGTGGTACTTGGTACGCGAAAAGTAGTGTGTCTGTAGCCGTCATAGTGTGCATACACATTTTGGCATGATGAAAAAAAAAAGATTTTCTCTATCTAACAGCATCATGTGAAGTCTTTGAAACATAGATCCATTGTGTACAACATCAACATTTCAATTCTAGTCTACAACCACCCATGTACAGAAGAAACGGCAAAGCACTAAAAATCGTCTTCATTGGATTAATTTACATATACTACACACATCAAAAGTGTCTAGGGATCAAGTACATTTTAGAAGATTGCAATCAAGAATATATTTTACAAAAACTGAATTCATTCATAATTTATTCAAAATGTGGTGATAAGTCATTGATACAGGCATGGGGAATTAGGTAGGAGACCAATCCAGAAGATTAGACTTGATTTAAATAAATTAGATTTTTTTAGAGCTAAAAATGTTCTTGATCCCTAGACACTTTTGATGTGTGTACTTAAATTATAAAGTACAAAAGGACCGACTTTATAAAATAACTCAAAGAAATAATGAATGTTATTAAAAATCCGAGAATTTATTTAATTAAATCTCGAGCTGGGCTGGGACGCAAAAATAATGAAAATAGCTGTATTCTTTTTTAATAGAGCGTTACACCTACGTAAATAATATTCGCAGTGGGTTTATTGGGTCATGGTTTTGATATAGTACATTTTGGGTTCTTAACTCAGAATACACATAGATTGATCATGATCTCCGGTTTCGAGTACCTAGCACGCCACCTTTCGTCAATGTATGCCGCGCGATGTATGGGGCGACATTACCATTTAATAACACATTTAAATCTCTTTTATTAGACGACGAGATATACTTACTTTTTACCTACTATTTTTTTTTCTTTTGAATACATACTTACATCCAGACTCATCCAACATGTACTTAAAAGCTCATCACCTAAGTAGGTACCTGTCAGCGGTGGGCCACAAAAGTAAAAAATTAATAAAAAAGGACCTTGGGTGCTTCCGCTCCAGGAATATGGTCAACCGGGATATGGATATTCTAGACAGTTGAATAATATTCATTTCTCAGTCAGGCTCCACGTCACATGACTAACATAATACGTTCATTGATAACCTAAGAAATTCTACTTATATTCCGACCGCGAAAGTTTGGATTTAAATGGATGGATGTTTCCACGCGAAAACTACTGCACGGGTTTGAATACTTTATCCCACAATTCCCATAGAAACGGCCTAAACTGCGTTTCAGCGAATAAGTACCTACACAATTCTCGTGTCACAATATTAATTACTATACTCCCCCGAAAAGGCTTGCCCGATTTTTTTGTAATGTTTAATGCATATTCAGCACGTCTGCGGATCGGCTACTATCTATTTTTAAAGCCTCTACCAGGTTCTTCCATTTCAAAGGTACAATGAAATGGGAATAGCCCGTGTGCCGAACACCAATATCCACACTATGGCGTAAGAACGTTTGCCCGATCAGCTAGTATTTTATAAATAAGCTGTAAGCCATTTGCAGGTATTTTAAACGTGAGCTTATTGATGTAATTTGTACTTTAATTAGATAATAGTTTGCCTTCCGACAAACATATGTTTCATTAACATATTGAAGTAAGTACAACTAGGTTATACGGCTAGTTAGACGATAACGATCAAGTCTATTGAGTTTTATGTCAAACTGCACTTAGCATCAAGGATAAACATAGCTTTAGGTAATAAGTAAGTATGCGGAATAGTGGACTGGACAGTAATCTGGCTATTACTTTGGTATGTTATCGTGGTACCTGATATCAAAATTACGTTAAATAATTTACATAACGAATAAACCAGTATTGGTTTTTGTTCACCCTTATTCTATTAAGCCTAATTACTCGCAATAGGGTGTTAAATCTACTTGTAAAAACAAAACGCCTTTTGCCAGTTTTTTTTTAATCCGTTCTTACTCATTTTATTTATGATCCAGTTTCTTCAAGGACCCGGGGGATACGTTGATTTATTTTTATTAATTATTTTATACGGGGTCATCTGACCTCTAACTACATTACGATACCCTGTACTATGGACGCCAGTGACTGAAATAGTAACCTAAATATTTTAAATACATTAGAAGCTATGAAACACCCAGAGGTACACAATAAACATCTCGTAACTAAAGCATTTTAGCGCTCAGTAGGTACTTCTCAGTGCGGGTTGGTATTTTGATTGCCTTGCCTTATCTTGTGTGCGTGTATTTTTTATTGTATTTCCTATTTCTCCTAGTGTTTCTTTTTTTTTAACACAATGAACAAACGTTCATTGTGTTAAAAAAAATGTCTTCACCACTAGTCAATACCGGTCGTTGAAAGAGTCGTTATTAGTGAAATCCTAAATTTACACATTGATCAATCCTATATTTAAAGTACCTAATAGGTTGTGTGTGACTATAGCATGTTAGTAGTCTCCTTTTGTACATATATGTAGGTAATATATATTTAATCATAAACTCTTACCTAGCTACGACATTGTTATAAGTAATTTCTTTTGTAATTCAAGTCTATTTTTAGTCCGTTTATAATTAAAGTTGGCTGCAAGAATAGTTAGTAATTCTGTTGTAGTCTAGATAAGAAATGTCATTTTCATTAGTCTGTAATCTTTCTCAGGGGCAGAATAAGCTTTCCAACTTCACAAGTCTGCCGCAGCTGGTGAGAAAACCTTGGGGCATGAACAAATCTTCTCGTACAGCGGGCCGTCTCAAACTGATTGGTTTATAAGGGGGATTAACCTCGGCTTCACATTTTTTAGAGTGAAAGAGGAATCCGTTTTTTATTGGAGACTAGTGAACCCGACAGATGATGTCCTGTCGTAACAATGATTTTTATATTTGAAAAAATATTTTAGTAATGATAAAATACACGCCCTTTAATCCCAAATCGGGGTAGGCAGAGGCACTTGCTAAGCAAATGCCCACTGTTCACCAAGCGTATTACTTTAGTGTGTATGTTGATAGCCCAATTATTGAGGAAGGCTCAATACGAGCGGAACCACCACGCTTATCACATGATTTTATTTATTTCTTTATTGTTAAGATAAGATTATGATAAGAACACTTACTATAACCCTCTCCTGAAAGCCTCTTAAATGCGAGGAATATTGTAAATGGGAATGAACTAAAACGTTTCACTTCTAGCTTCATTCACTATTGCCGAGTCATCTCACACCTGACCCAAATACGAACCGTCAGTAATACCGAAATACTAAGGTGTTTCATCTCCTATTTACAGTCTGCAAGTCGCCGCGTCCTTTGAGAAGCATTTGCAATCGAATGCCCCTCAAATGCTCCGTGGCAGGCAGGCAGCGGTGACGACAGCCGGTCGAATGCCTCCGACTGTTTCCGAATTGTTCCGAAACTCTGAATACCGACGGACAGGTCCCGGACTGGCTGGCATGGCGTCTGTTTCCTGATTGCGCCAGACGAAACCAGGATAGCACGCACAGGCTTAGTTTACGTTGAAATGTAAGGTAGTCATCGCCGTAGCACTTCATTGGGTTTACATAAATTCACGTTAAAACTTTTGATATCACTTCCTTTGGGTTCATGCACGCAGGAACTACACCCTGTTATCAATTTAAGGTGATACTTCGGTGCTGAGTCGTCATAAAAGTTACTATTTCTTTTCTAATAAAAAGATATCGAGCTAACAATTTTGCATTTCTGTCTCTTATATTATCATGGACCTATTTTAATATTGTATTGATATTGATTTATTCGAAAAACTGAGTCTATTTAGTATTCATCTCTTGTCAACATCAACAGACTTCAATTAGGACTTGAAATACGCTTTTTTAGCATTTTTATTCCGAATTGAGTTCCAACAATTATACGTTGTGCCGAAAACGTTTAGTTCGCAAAGCGTGATCTGTGGGTCCTATCACGGCTCTATTCCGTCTGCTCTCCAGCTAGGCTTTCAATAGATACCGTCCGCACAAAGGTCGGCAGGCGGAGCTTTTATCTGATGCCCGAAATAGAATAGGGCTTAGCCGCCGGAACGACGCTGCCACTGAATACTAGTCCTCTCTGCACTCAACTACACATCTAGGTACGACCATGTTAATTGAAGGATAATATCGCACGACTACACGCGCGTTTATTACTATGGGTATAAATATATGTGCATTATTTTTTACGACTCCTACTGTTCTTTTATCAATTTTGCGTGAGATGATGATGTATGTCTATATATTTTTTAATCAAACATTCTTCACTATCCATCAGTGCATCCTACACTACTCGTCCTACAATACTACACTTCCTTGAGAGACAACATCAAAGAAAACCAACATTAAATGGGCTCACAGTGCAATGAAACGCAGTCACCCTGCTTTTTGTATAGTAGGGGTTATTGTAAAAAGGAATGCTAATGTTTCTTACATTTATAATGAAACAACTGTAAGTATAGTCGTAAACTTCACTACCGCACTGTAATGCATACATACATACTCGTGTAATACAAATGATCATGCAAACTTAACGCTGCCCGCGGTGTCCACGACTGTTCAATATGTGATGATGATTGCACGTCACAAAGGTTGAGGTAATTGTGTGTGTGCACTCCTCACAGCTCAAGGCTCAGCCTATTATAAGGTCATTTACAATCCATGCTACTCGACTGCAAATCAAGGAACCGGTTGTCCGAACACCTAGAAGTAATAAGTGTTATTTCTGAATATGTTTACGTTTCACGCGAGCCCGCAAGCTCCAAGCTCGGAAAGCTCTCGCCTGCGAAAGCACGGTGAGAAATCGACCACAACTTGTTGTGTGAACGATGATTGATAACCCAGAAATGTTTATATTTCTTGCTATTCTTGTTGCAATTGAAATAACTGTAGTTAGGCGGCTATCTTATATTAATGAACTGTTGTCGGAGCTTGGTAGATTTTTAAGCATTCGTGAATAGGTAGCAAACAGTTGCTCAAATCGTTTTGTCGAATCTTACTATCTTTTGATAAATAAATATCATCCCTATCCTTAACCCAAATCGGCCAAGAATCTGATATACCACTCTAACCGATCGAAACTTATATCAATGTCAATAGATATCAAGGTTATTTTTTACTTGTAACGAAATAACAACTGTACCTTATGTATTGAAGTTTTTGTGATACAGGCAAAACTGATAGACCACTTTCATGGCCGACCGTACCTATACACAACCATCTAGCAAGCTTTCTCGGTTTCTTACTGCACTGCAAAATTAATACGGCAAAAGCAATCTTAAAGTGATTTTACATATTCACAAATCCGCAGACCAGGTAATGGGTACAGTGGAGTCTGAAATACATTTGGTTCTCGGCTCTCGGCCGCCCGCCCATACGGCGTGACTCATGGCGCGATTTATCGTTGATTTATCGGAGCAAACGGTGTTACGTTCATTTTTGTCAGTCGTTGATGTTGCTAGATGTTGCTTCTACAATTATGCAAGGTGGAAAAGTAAGTATAGTAAGTGATTTGGTTTTTAATTTGGACAAAATGGGTAAAAATATGATTTCAAGGATTTCATTATATTTGTTTCACAATTCGAAGTAGGTTTTACCATCAATTTTCCATTCATTTCGTAAAATAGATTTTGAATAACGTCCAATTATTATAATAACGTTCAATTAACTACTCGTTTGACTTTCTGGTGTAAAATAGTATAACATTATAGTTTAGATGACGCAAGAAATTTCTTCTTCAGTTTTGTTCAAATCTTTGAAACTTACATAAAAAAACTGATTTCAACCGGTAAAATATTACTTTTGTGGGTTTCTCAGAGATGCTATTGTCGGAAATGAACCAATTTCAAATGGAACCAAATGGGAACCACCAGCTTTCAAACAAAAAAATAATAACCAACGGTTTACCATGTTAAAAGTTTTTTTAACAAACAAAAAATGCAGTCGAATTGTGAACTACTTCCTTTTTTTAAGGCGGTTAAAAATTAATCCGTCTAAAATAATTTCACATCAAAAGCTCGTAAAAAAACTAAAAGCCAAAGAAGCAGCACCGAGGTCCTACTAATGTAAGTGGTCACCTCGTAACATGCAGATCACGCCGGATATTGAATGAGAAAATCGGCGAAGAGATTCGGAAAAGCAAAGAGAACGATAAAACATGTAGCTATGAATAGGTTATCAATCATAAATAAATAGCATACAACAAAGTCGTGGGCAAGGCAAGTGGGGATTGGTTGTTTCTGTCAAACCCTCTGGAGAAGTAGTATGAGCAAAGCACTTTGTCGGTTAATAGCTAGCCAAGAAAACAATGTAGTTATGTAGGTGAGTGACAGAGAGAGATACGTATATAATATTAACTATGAGTCTCAAAAGAGATTCGTAGAGTAAGTATTAAATTTCGTTCTCTAATTGTGATGAAAATCTGTAGGTAATTTGATTTTAAGGAATATTACTTGTAAGTCTATCAAGGGTAATCATAGGTTAGTTATATTACTTAGGTTTATTGTGAATAGTCGATGACATTATCTTAGCCAATCATGACGCTTTTCAGCGAATTTGATTATAATATCAAATTGATTTACGTTTAGCAATTGCCTGAAATATTTTTATCTAATTTAAATTTAGCAACTTGCAGACGAACTGTTTTTGTCTTTATATTTTATTTATGCGAAGACAAGATGTTCAGAATTCGAAGCCTGAAGTGTTAGTGACTAAAGTTCTAATGTGTCGAACTTCTTTAAAGTTTCTTGCGATCGAACTTTATATTATTTAATTTGCCGGTTTAATATTATCTGAGATACTATTAAAGGTACAGCACAGTTTTATAGGTTTATCCAGGTAAAATTCAAAAATGTCACCGTGATTGGGGAATTTTCAAACTCCAAAAAATGGTTGTGTAGATGTCGCTGGTGGGTATAATATAATAAAATAATATATTTATTTTTAACAATGATCAATATCATACACATAAAGGTTAAACAATAAACATAATGAGTACCTACGTCCCTAGAAAGGGCTGTAAGCCCTGTAGACAGAGATAAGTAGAAATCTCAACCAACATAATGTTTTTTGCTTAGATTAACATAAATTAGGTAAATATGATTTTCAATCTGTGTGAGTGTGCGTAATTATGTGTATGTGTCTACTACGCCAGTGGCGGAGAGTGCGTCACAAATTAAAATTGCTTGTGGAGAAAATTACCAAGACAATATTTTTAAAAGAGACTCAGTTTCATCATAGCTCTTCTCTTGAATCCAAAGTTTAAACCCATAATTATTTAAGTTATAAATATTTTGCAACGGATTTTGAGATGGTTTTCATTAATAGATATAGTGATTCTTGAGAAAGGTTCATATCTATAATTTATTCATATAATATCACATAGTTAATAATGTATATCGGCAAAACAACGTTTGCTGGGTTTGCTAGTCTCACTAATATTATAAATGGGAAAGTGAGTTTGTTTGTTCCGCTTTCACGCCGTAACTACTGAACCGATTGCTTTTGCTTTGAAATTTTGCAGACGTATAGTTAGAAGTCCGGTTTAAATAATAGGGTACTTTTTATCCTGGAAAAGATTGACATTCCCGAGGGAAAACAAAATTATTCCTTTATACCGCAATATAACCGAAGTTCACGCGGGCGAAGCTGCGGGCGGAAAGCTAGTAATTTATAAACTTATGTCATTTTAAGAAGTCAATTTTGACTTTTCCTTATTTCCCCGCAGTGGTATCCATTTTTCATTGCACACAACATGCCTATGGATTTGTCACCTGTCATATTTGACCTCATAAGATAACGTGAATTTATGTATCTCATAACTTAAGCCACTAAAAGAAATGTTCGAACCACCGTTTTTAAATCTTACATGAGTTTCATTAAACTTTGTTTTATGCTACTGTATGTAAGCTGCATATACATGATACCACTTATCTATAAAATAAGAATATTGAATGATTTTTTCATCAATGATGATGATGAATGAGGGCATATTTTGATTTGTTTTCGGCCGCTAGCATCCAGCTTCTGCCAGCCATCTTGTACAAATCATCAGTCCACCTTGCCTGGTTATATTGAATTTTAATTTAGAAATGCGTTTGACAATGGTTAATTTTCAAGGCCCTTCTTTCTTTTAGTTATGACAGATGGTTGATGGAACTTAAAGCAATCAGTATATAACAGTGTTTTTTTTTATTGGTTGTACATATGTTACAAAAGTTTCTGAAGTTTAAATGACTTACCCAAATAATAAAAAACGTACTTAAGTATAACTGACAGAAGTCACCCTGGTTACCTACTAGCGACATCTACATTTTTGAGAGTTTGAAATGACATGAGTTTGAAATTTCACCATTCGGTTGTAACTGACTGATACCTAAACGTTAAACAACACAGTATCTCCATCTTAAACAAGGATATTCTAACTTCTAAGATAACTATGTAACGAAGGTATTCCAGAGGTCTGTGCATTATTAATGTAATTGGATCTCGAATTTCCCATTCAGGCGCCGTTTAAACTCTAGAAGCTTTGTTAGGATAAATTACAATCTCGATATTGTTATTTTCTATGATTAAACAATTAATTCAATAACCAATTTTACCGTGAATATGTTGTTTAGTAAAAGGTAATGTATTCTGTCTGTGTAGTAAGTAATTAGTAGTCATTGTATGTTTAATTAGGAAATCTAATACTAAAATATACAGTTAAATCAAGTCAGTATTTTTCCTTTGTTTTAAGCCTCAAAGATTAATAAGAAGTACTCAAGTATCTCTTGAGCATAGATAATGTAGGCTATATTGCACAAACACGAGCTGATGTTCAGAAAGCAAAATTGATACTTAATGTAGAGATATTATGTGTGCTCAGTAAGAAAGTTCAGAATACGAGGCTAAGGCATATAGACAATATTTATTCATAGTATAAAACAAAGTTGCCTCTTGCTGTCTGTCTCTATCCATCCTTATCTTTAAAACAAAACTGACTTCAACCAGTTTAATCTGAGAGATTTGTTTGGGATTTGGTTTTTTCATGAAATTAATTCTTTATTTAAAGGTTAGATGCGTAAGAATAAATGACACTGTTTCCGTTATAGGTTACCCTGTGGCGCAGGACACAGGCTCTTCTTGTAGTTAGTAACATTTTCCATTAGATAATAAAGTTAGTTAGGTTAGCTAGACAGTGAAATATTACTTATTACTGAAACTACTGTCGAAACTGCCCAAATTTAAATGGGACCAAAGAAGCACTAGTTTAAAAAAAAAAAACATGCATCCAGTCTCAAATGTTCAGGCGATAAACATAGAAAATACCTTAGAATTGAGAACCTCCTCCTGCTTTTTTAAGTCGGTGAAAAATATATAATCAACATCAGCAGCCCATATTTTTCCATTGCTGGACATAGGCCTCTCCAATTGCACGCCACTGTGATCTGTTTTCGACTTCTTGCATACAGCTTCTGCCAACCATCTTGGGCATATCATCAGTCCACCTTGTCTACACTCCATTTGCGATGACGCGGTCTCCACTCGAGAACTCGTTTGCCCCAACGGTCATCGGTTCTACATCAATTATTTTGTAATCTAATGAATTGTTTTTTATTTATTTACTTCATGTATCTATTTAATTAAATATATATAAACAGGCTTCACCGTAAACTATTGTGCCTTATATGACATTAAGAATGACCTAAAGCTCTAAACCTAACAAATATCTTAGTTCGACAAGATAACGTTGACACATTGCTTTGGTACCATGTTTAGGAAGCTTACTACCGGAAGTGGACAAAAAAACGCTGATGATGAATATACAACGTTAAATCAAGAATATTGACGTCACTTGAAAAAGTCACTCTCTATCATAGAAGCCTATGTAAAAAAAACACCTCTTACAGTAAGTTTATATGAAGGTTATTTTTTGTTTTTGACATAGACTTCCTTAGCCTTAGCCGTGTGTTGACGGCGAGTAGAATAGTTACATGTGTCACCACCCCAGCCGAACTTTTCCCGTCGTGGGGGTCGTAAGAGGCGACCGAGGGAGCTCTCCAGAGGACGGGCAGTAGTGGGCGCTCTCTGTGAATTAAACCACAACACCACTGCGATCGCTAACCCGCCTGGCAAGCTTGGCGATTATTTGGCATTTCCTCCCCAAATCATCATGAAAATCGCCCTCGTCCTGCAGTGGACGTCATGTGGCGTTGACGTGATGATGGTGATAGGGTTCCTTGGGGAAAATTGTTTGGTAAAATAGGCTACGTGACTTTCTCGAGCTGCGCTAACATTCATAATTTAACGTTGTATACATACCACATCCGCAAACCTACATAGCGCGACGCAACGTCGACGTCGTTCTATAGAAACAGAAACAAATGGTAGCACCCAGGCAGGGATATGAATGTGTGGCAATTGAGGGTTGGGACGTGTCGTCCCCGTATGTCGGAGTCGTCTGTTACCAGCGGCCCCTGTTTCACAATAGCGGCATTTAGCGTTCATTGCTGCTTTTTGTTACACTCTCGCAAATAAAGAAACGTTACTGCCAGCAATATACAACGAACGTCATTAAGTTACCACTGATTGAAGATTGTGATACTTGTGTTAGTATACTTAACTTACTAGATCTGGTAGTATATATTCTTGGTGGTACGCATAAAGACAATCAAATAAAAAAGTGTATTCATGATACTGAATCTTAACTTAAAATAGTCAAAATATAATATATATATCAAAGTATAACTCATAATTAAGAATATTTATTTTGTGGGCTCAGTCTTACTATTTCTTAATTAATATAGGTCCACAATCCCAGGACGAACGAAGATTCTTAGTTCGCGTTTATCGTGACAGTTAGGGCTAGGAAATTGCATTGGAGTAAGGTTTGATGATTGGCCAATAAAATATTAACACCTAAAATATCTCACCACCAGATCTGTGAGCACTAAACATATTTGGATAACCGCTGGTACATGCTCCATCCGCGGGTGAAGAAACAATCAATGGTTTTATTGCTACTAATCAGACGCTGTACTCGTTAGTTACAGACTCTAATTGAATTACAATGTCCATTTAAATCATATGTAATTAACATTGGCTACAACTAACGAAAATAGACACAGTAGTATCCGATCGAACCATATTAAGAAATACATCAATGATTCTATTTTCAAATGTCGAAACAGGAAAAGCTCAATCAGCTTTCGGTCAACGAACTCTTCAGTATGCATCATAATTAAAAACCGCATAGAGCAATGAGACGCCGCTTTGGTGATCGATCATACACAGCGTCACCAACATTCCATAAATGGACAATTGTCGTCTTCGAACCAGGAAAAGTCGTTCAGGAATGCTCGGGAACAACAATCAAGGAGTAGAATGCTCGAGGCAAAAACGATTTTAATCGGTTCTTAGTACGTATATATAGTACGCATGCCTCCAGCCTCGCCATTAGAGGATGCTCCCTCCCCCCTCCGTCGCCTGCCGCGGCGACCCGACCAACATGCCACCGGGATGCATAAAGTAAATGAGAGATGCGTGCCAGAAGCTTTTTCTCTAACCCTACTTCTGGCGAGCTCAATAACCAAGCAGGAACTCGGAATATTAACATTCCTTGTGAACAACAACGAGTTAAGTTGATAAAAAATATTTGCATTTGTGATATGGTGCATTATGTATTTTACAAAATGTATAGAGTTATGCATTTTTATTTACATATAGTTAAATTTAATATATACAGACAAATTCAATATATTGTTTAATACATTTCGGTAGTCTCAAAGAATTCGCATTTTCTATCCCTGCGTGTGTCTTGACACGTGATTGAATAACATCAAGGCTAATAAATGAGAGAGAATTTCATTCACATTCGTATAGCAGCCATCACGTAAACATCTATTTATATTTCAAAAGCCTGTGTCTTATTAATTCTACCCTTAGGTTTCAGTCGGCGGTGTAATATCAGTCACGTAATCGGAATCATGTTCACATCTACAAGCTGAATCCATTGAGCTTCGCTACTCCGTCGAGCGGCGCCATTGTCTATTAGCGTCTCTTGTTATTTGAGCAAGATTGGCCCGCGACGGGGTGCGGCTGGGGAAGACCAGGTGCAGGCTTAACCGTCACAAAGGGCAACGAGACATGCAAATTGGGGTCGTATTATCTGACACCGAGATTTACATAGGAATAGAGACGTCTGAGGTGGCTGGCTTCCGCGCGGCGACGCGGGACTACCGCGCCCCGGCGGGCGGGATGATTGCACCGCAATCCAGGTCAAACCATTCATCGCCGAATTTGCATTGAAGGTATTTTGCAATTTTCGCAGACGTGTGCGGCGGGAAGTTGCGCGCTACGCCTTCACCTGTGTACCGGCGCGTATTCGCAAAGTTTCATTCATCTACATATCCGTAAACTAATACTGTAATGTGGGACGTCATAAAACGTTGCTTTTTCGAACAAACTATAACTTGAACATTAAAATGTTTTATGCCTATTTATTTACACATATACACGCCAGTCTCGAAGAAAATTCATTTTTATTACTTTAATAATAAAGTACATGTTACGTAAACTATAAGTACATAATAGCTATCACACGAATCGATCGTATTGCTAATTACAAGTAACAAAATACACGACGTGCAGGAAGCAATCGGTTACGTGATACCCTGTGGCGTCAGTTTTTTATTGGTTTTCCTCAACTGTTGTGCCTCGAAACTGGTTTTAGGGCATAAGGCATACTTTTTCTCGGAACCCACAAAACCTGCGCTCGCGCAACCGCAGCCCGGGATCTTTGTTTCATTTCGCAGCGTTGCAGCTGGTAACCTTGGGCCGCGCACGCGTCGCCTGACCCGGCCGAACCCGCGCGGCCTGTCTCTATCTATAACAATCTCTGAGAACAAACGACTGTCTGTTTCGCCCTGCCCCGTTTACCTAACAGGTCATTATCTGGCTACTGTTGGCTTAATTCGATCATTGTGATAGCTGTAGCTAGTGCATTGAATAAGTATGACATTGATCTGCACCCCGGGGTGGAAATAATATTCTCGGAGCGAAAATAGTTCACATTTGGCATGAAAACAATATAATATTGTTCTAACAATGAAATCTCTATGTTCACTGCTGAAATGTGTATTTGCGATTTAGTTCACGTCAGGCTCACTGTCGCTATTTTGTGTTCTGAGCTATTTTGTGACACTATTATGATAATGATACAAGAGTTTTTTTTTTCTTTGCGGTCACACTATTTTTTGTGAAGATCGTTTGACAGTGAAACAATCGCAGTTTAGTTTTTAACACATCACATTTATCTGCTGTGGACATAATGTGCTAAGAAATCGAACTCTACACTACAATAGTAGCGAAACAGTCTCCAAATTATAAATGAAATATTCCGGGTTACTTCGCGGCCATGTATTATTTATCCACGCCAATACCTATATTTTCCTT
The DNA here is from genome assembly GCA_012932125.1 of Conopomorpha cramerella. Classification (NCBI taxonomy): domain Eukaryota; kingdom Metazoa; phylum Arthropoda; class Insecta; order Lepidoptera; family Gracillariidae; genus Conopomorpha; species Conopomorpha cramerella. The sequence goes on along the minus strand of SJJU01072804.1, from coordinate 13,573 downwards.
AGTTTTAAAAATTCAGTAAGCGCAACATTTTTGATTGGATAACATCATCGTTCACAACAAAGTACGTGAACATAATACAGACACGACCGTTAACTTCTAAGTAGATTAAATATATACACAGGCAAAATAAATCCAACTAAGATGAATTTCTGAACGATTTTCGGATGTCGACTATGAATATTATAGAATAAGCTTATTTCGCCCTTTTCAACAGAGAATAAAGGAGCAAATACGCTTTGTTCGTTGACGCCTTCAGTGGAAATGTGAGTACCTACTTCGATTTTTATAAAAACTCTCCATATTTGTTTTACTCATTTTGCTATCTATCTTTGTACGCAGACTCCACTGTAGACTATGCTATTGGCACTTTTACCCGCATCTCATGAATCAAGTATGATTAAAGTATTTCATACCGATATTCATCCCAAAATAATGGATAGAGCCTAGATAGCCTTTTATTAGCTGTCATGATAACGCTTAAGCAACTATGGCCCGAACAAATTAAAATTCAATCTGCCACATGTCAATTTCAAATTAGCAAACGACCAAAGTATTTCGTGTGCTACCCTCATCAGCAGTTACCGTACGAACCGCAAATTCGTGGTGAATTTCACAAACAATACTTAAAGCAGGCGGTCAGAAGGCAAACTTAGTTTAGTGCAGCTTACACAACACTATTTGCACAAGTTTTACGTAGCAAATTTCTACTTATGTCTAACAACTTTGTTAGTGGCAACCACTTGTAAACTAACATTATTTTAATTTCAACTTTTGAAGTTAAAAGCGCATTCATTCTTTAGAAGTGGAGCTTTAATGTGTCTCTGTAAAGTTAAGTTTCAGGCCCTCGCACTTCTAGAGGTAACTGACCACTGGCATGTCCCTGAAATAAAAGCAAACATTAGTTCGTGACGACCATTCACGCGAATTCACATCGGTCAGTGAACGATACTTCATTGTGACTTACTAAGTTCATTATTACATTGGTCTCGGGAGTTCTTTCTTCGGTGTTCCGACAAATTAAAGTAGCGAATAAAAAACCTTCTACAAAAAAGGCCAGCGTGATTGGTTTTGTGGAAGGTCGACGAGGCCAAAGTTTAATATTGGCCCCTCGATTTGGTTTCGTTATTATGAAATCACGCACGAGCACGACCAATATCATTTTTGCATGCATATCATCATTGTCGATCGCAACTCAGCCCCAAATACGGCTTAACCGCCACCGATGTAAATAATACTAAGATGAAATTTTATGCTCTACATAGAGCAATCGCTATTCTTGACATTAAATCCCATGAAGTGATATTTGTTCATACATAATGAATATTTTGTAAACGTCTGTTGTACCTATGGATTACAATTTTGCAATCCATTAATTTATACATATGGATTGCTTGTGTAATACTTTTGTAAGTAATTATAAAAATACACTTCATGCCTTTTATTCATAAGGCGGGGTGAACTTGCGAAGCAAGAAGCAAAAAAAAAGGTTCATGAAGCGTATTTAACCCAGGGTGATAGGGGGTGAGCCCATCGCCGTTATAGAGTTCGCACACCTTGTAGCATTTGGGTTTCATCACGATGTGGTCCTTCACCGTATGAGTGTTGTGTCGCATATTTACGTACGGCATTATTTCTTTAAACAATACTTGTGTCTTAACTATTGTTTGACAGAAGAGACGGTGTTATTAGGAATTTACATCAGATTTATTCCTCTCTGAAAATGTCGTAGTGGTATAGGACATAAAAAACATGATATGGCTTTCCACTAGCTGTATACATCGGACTAATGGAATATTTAAGGTACTAAAAATATTATTGTTCAAAAGGCCTTTTTTCATCTAAACCACAATCGGCTTAGGAGACATGTGTCTCTAAAGATTTTGTCTATACCAGAAATGGTTCCGAGAGTTCCGTTTACGTACAATTTTTGATGTACATACACACACTTCACACCTATCTCCCAGAGGGGTCGACAGAGATTACAGATCTTCGTTTGTAACGGTTCGGACATACCTACCCCTTTCGCTTCATCCACACCTTTTCGTACATGACCTTCGGTTTCGAATGCTTTTCACGATACCTTCCGTTAGGGCATTACCAATCTGTTCGATGTATGTCTTTCTGGGGCGACCTCTTACTCAGCCCCTTACGTCACCCATGTAAAGCTCTTTCGTTAGTCGACACCCATCCATCATCTCCATATGCCCAAACTGTATATGATTATATCTAATTAAATACACAAAAAACCATTTTGACAGTTCTCGTCACGGAACTTTTCGTCACCTTTTATCAAACAATCAATAAGCTCAAAAATAATGTATTATGCTCCTCTACAATAAATAGATATTTTTGTCAGATTATCCGTGTCTTTGGCTCGTATTCTGAAACAATAATCACTACTTAACCGTCGTTAGATTCAAGTTTGTCTCTTTTATACAAACACCGTTAGAGCGAGACAAACTACATGAGCAGAGACCTTTGCTTTGGAAGCAGTTTTAGAATAGTGTTGTCGAATCTCAGGTGCTATCTCACGTGGCTGGCGGCATTTCTATGTAGCCTATGTACTATGTTGCATCAAGTTTGCATAATATTAGTGTATCAATCTGCGGATCATACTGCACAACAAAGACGTATTGAATACGGTGACTGACTGCAAACAACTAATGTCATTGTTAATAGCGACCAATGTAGACAACTCTTATAACAAAGAACATAGAGATTATTTTTGATATAAATTCTTACATAATCAAGATTTTCGATAATCTCATAAGTGTTTGAACTCGTTCTCTTTGTTATAAAGATAGATAGGTACATGATACCTAATCAATATAGTAAAATAAAATCAATAAAATAAAATTTATTAATTACATGCTACATAGGCCCATAGAGTGCAAATTAGTCTTCACATAATAAAACATATTATTTTATTATCATATTATAAGAATAACTTATTAAAACTGTAATTAGTTATTTACTTAGGTACAACTTAATTGACGTTAAAATAAGCAATTTAAGCATTATGATAACAGTTCAAATAAATTCCAAAAATCATGGTAGACATAATATGATAACACTGGTTTTGTAGCAAAGAGGTGAAAGCTCCTACTAATTCGGATAAATTTACGTCTGCATCACACTCGAACCCACCACCAAAGGCAAGTGATCCAAGTACAACTCGATCCATTACAAACAATTCGTTTTCTAATTGTGACCGTCATAAAATGGTTGTGATGAAAATTATGACACCTATTGCAGTGCCTTCAGCGTAGGTACATTTCACGCACGTAGCGAGCGTTGCGCGGGCGCAGGGAGTATCGTCCGTTGCGGTCGTGCGCCCGCGCCGCGTCACCCACCATCTCAACGCATTTGCCGATTCGTTCCCTAATCAAACAATGACGTTGGCTCCCACACTTTTTGTTTAACTTTCTCTGTGCTTTGTGTTTGTTTTAACGAACGTTTTGTCGTAAGAAACGAAATTACTTACTTCTAAATTTACTTACTTACCTAACTATGGTAGGAGAGTCTGTTTCAGTGTCACATGGCATTAACTTTGAGAAAAAATACATCATTTTGTTTTTTTTTATTTTGGTCGTGGTTTAATTTATTTCTTAACTAGATATCGGCATTCGGCAAACGTTGTTTTGCCAATATACCTTACTAACAGTTTCTTCCAGCTATTGTATGTATATTTTATACATATAAACCTTTCGCATAAAGTCACTCTACCTGTTAAAGAAAAACGCATTAAAATCCGTTACCTAGTTTTAAAGATATAAGTATACATAGGGACAGAAAGCGGAAGGCGACTTTGTTTTATACTATGTATTGATAATGATGTCCGTTTCCAGTGGTAATGTCCATGAAGAAAAGAATATAAGTAAAGAGTATAAGTTAGTTCACAGGGATGTTTATTATTAACCGACTTCAAAAAAGGAGGAGGTTCTCAATTCGTCTGTATTTTTTTATGTTTTTTACCTCAGAACTTTCGCCTGGGTGAACAGATTTGGATGTTTTTTTTTTTTTTATTTGAAAGCTGGTGCTTCCCGTTTGGTCCCATATAAATTTGGTTCAGTTCCGACAATGGCATCTATGAGAAAACAACATATATGTCAAATTTTACTGGTTGAAGTCGGTCTTTAAGTTATTTACAACAGCTGTGAAGTGTGTGAAGGACAGCCAAGTCCATGACAATACATACAACGTTAGGTAGATATGTAGCTTGCATTGATCACCCAGACGCACACAACAACAATTCTTCAGCTCATCACACAAACATCACTTCAATTATCTTTAACACAACATTGCTCTGTAACTATGTGTGATTTAAAAATGATGACCTTACAATTTACTTACAAAAATCAGGAAATATCTAATTCCGGAATTTGATGTCGCGTTCACGTCTGGTTGTCAATGTCTTTTAATTAAAACACAAATTTAATTTGAAAGCTATATTTTGTAATGCCTGCAGGTTTACCAGGATTAGACGCACACAACAAATTATACAGCTTATCACACAGACATTACGTCGAGTAGAATATAATTCGCGTGCCCGATTCCAGCAGTGTCCTGTGCTGTGAACTTTCTTTTGATATTTATAGACACGTGGATAATTTAATCTTAAACATAGACGAAGTTTATCCAACAAGAAAGGTAAACTGAGCAAGACAAAATCGAAGTAACTACGTAGGTATAGTCCCTAAATTTATGCTCTGCTCGTTCAGGCGTGAAAGTGCTACGCTTGGCTGACGGCAGAAGAAAAACTATCGCAAAACGAAAAAATATCCACCCTTATAACTGTGGCTATCTCTTCGAAAACAAAGCAAAAGTATTAAAAATTAACCTTTGAATTTATCAGACCTTGCATTTTGAAAGAAAAAAGGTGCAAGAGAAAGATTCGCCAAGAATATTAAATTTTTCAAGCAGAACGTACATCTACGTAGTTTTTACAAAGCATTTTAAGTTATAGTTTATTAAACCTATTAGAATATAACTCTATGAATAGTGCGTTATATTTATTTATTTAAGACAGACCAACAACTTACGTACTAAATAAATACACCAAACTATGTTTATATTTATAAATAAGATTCTGATACATAAGTTTATAACAGGTGAGAATATTATTAAAGAAGAGAAAAATATTATTAACCAGATATTATACATTTCATTAAAACAATAAGATAAATCTAGGACATATTCATTTAGCAACATTCGTCGATTAATTTTCGTTTTGTAGTTTAGCAAATTAACAGTTTACCCGTGTACTTGTTTACCGTCTGGGATTTGATATGTAAACGAAAACCTATGATTTGATATAATTTTGTGAATCGACATTGCTATTGCCGATTACTTATTTTACATGTATGTACCCGGGAGGTTTAGGTTACCTGGAAGAAATCGCTATGAGCGATAAGGTCACCTTTTGCAACTTTTCCATTGTAATTTTTTTATATTTTTAATGTACAGTGTGCAATAAAGAGTATATTCATTCGTTCATTCATTCATGCCTGCTCAAACCTAGAGTTACTTTTATATCGTAATGGGATAGTACCTGTAAAGATGTATAGGTGTGTGTGTGCGTGTAAATAAATAAATAAGTTTAAATACTATCATAAAAAGTTAGAGCGTTTTCCTTCCCTAGAGTTTTCATCGATAAGACACCGCACATTTAGGCTCTAGAATCCACAACCTTCTTTGATTTCAAGTTCAATCAAATAAAATTGTCTGAATTTTATGGAATTTTTTTTTTTTTCATTTTCGCCGCGTTATAGCCATAGTAAAAGTTGTTCACATTGACGAGCCCATAATTGAAGTGCATAAAAGTTTGCTACAATTAATATCTATATATCTTATATATAAAAATTAATTGCTGTTCGTTAGTCTGGCTAAAACTCGAGAACGGCTGGACCGATTTGGCTGATTTTGGTCTTGAATCACAAGTGGAAGTATAGGGAAGGTTTAAGAGGTGTATTCCTTCCAATACACGGCGCACAAAAGCCTATAGCAAAAGAAATGTTTGCCGGGACAGCTAGTAATGAATAAATTAAAAATAATTATTCAAGTACCTACCTACAAGTAGTTATTTTATTTTATAGTCGGTCGATTGTGAATATCACAGTGAACGTCTAGACTACAGTTTCAATGAATAAGATATTACTAAGCCTTTCTAACTTTATACAAATATTTGACGTCTTGACACATAGACTAATTGAAATTATTACCGCTCCAATTCATTGAAAGGCTTGCGGTTTGCGACATTTTATCATTCAGGTGCAAAAAGTGTAACAAATGGAGTTAAATAAGCTGTCCTATTAATGGTATCGAACACTTTGTTTTGTACCTAAAATTATATAAATAAGTAACATTGAGAAATGAGAAGTTTTCATTCAATATATGTTCACCTGGAAAAGGTAATTTGATAAAAATAACCCTTTGTTTTCTTCAATACGCAAAGAATCCGCCTTTTCAAAATTTTATATAACTACCTATTTAACGCTAACTATCGAAAGTTGGTAGATAACTTATTCTTTTAAGTGGTTAAAACGGCCCTGTAGGAATGAGTGCCTTAGACGCCTACCTTGTTTACTCGCACAAGTCTCTATATAATTAACAAAGCACAAAATGATATATAATCTTACAGTATGCAAATGTTTGTTGCTATAAATGAAAGTGGGAACGGCAGACAATTACTGTTCCTTATTTAAATTCGTGACTGGACGAACCCGCCCCACCCACAGAGATTCAGCCCCGACTTATCTGATCCATTATTACTGTAAAAATAAAGGAAAATGTAAAGGTTAAAACTACTAAAATTAACGTGCAGGGTAATTGTTGATGTTTTTATTATTTTAGTATACTACGATAGTATAAAACAAAGTTGCCGCCCGCTGTTTGTCCCCATGTATGTATATTTAAAACTACGAAACGAATTTTGATACGGTTTTGTTTGTTAGACAGAGCAGTTCTTGCAGAAGGTTTTTATTTAATACATGCATACAATAGACAAGAAACATCGTTAATATAAAAAATATATTGGCAAAACAACCTTTGCCTGGTGGCAGCTAATTTACTTTAAGAAAAACCTCACTATGGACAAGCGTTGGTGAATATTAGGAATTTAAAGAGTTATCTGGTATCTTAACTTTTATTAAATGGGAAAATGTTTTTAATGAAACGCGCACACATATTTTTCTTATGTTTTAACCGATTACATACTTTGGCGCGAAACAAAGGTCAACTCAAACTATTTTTTATTACATTCGCGCCGATATACCGAGTTAAAAACTTAGGTATAATTTAAATCATAAAGTTTCTGAAATTTGAGACATTGTGAGTATGTATATTATTATTTGTTATTTAATATTAAAAGAACAGGTATATTGACGAAATATGGACGCAAAGAAAAGGTGCGGGAAGACGATGTATTTATTACTATCGCATTGAAGTTGATGGCTCAAGTTGATGGCTTAGTGAAACGTAAGCTTTTTCTTCTAACGCTTTTTGAAAATAAATAAACCTCTGATTCCGTATTATATTTTTCATTTTCCAATATTATTTCGTACTTAAAAGCTTCTATACTTATATCAAATCAAATGTCATAAACAGTGTGCGAAGGTGAGCATTTCCGGAGCAAAGCACCCGCCGACGCATGCCGCCTCCGTTCTGGGAAGTGACTCCGCGTCGCCTCCGCCACCGCCGCCGCCGCCGCCGCCACCACCGCCGTTCACACTCGCTTGAGAATCGTCAGTCAGTGGCGACAAGCTCCTTGCCCCTCATTCACTTATTCTTTCCTTTATTTCATCATTGAATACCATAAAACGGCCTATTACACTTCACTGTCATACTAAATGTTCCAACGGTCGAGGTAAGTCACGATTTATTGAGATTGATGGTTAGTAATTTAATTGATCACTGCTACATTTGTTTATTACGTACCCAACAGATGCGGCTGAGGGCTTGCCGCAGATTATTGTGAGTAGTTTCTTTTATGATTTATTGTAATTTCGAAGTGAATAAGTACGTAGTTTAAACTAAGCTGCAACTGACTTTACAAATACAAGCCAGTAGTCAGTTGAGGCTTTATCTATGTTTTTTTGCACCTTTTTCATCGCAATAAGTCCGCGTCCGTTAACAATTGTGGACAAACTGTGTTTCACAGTTTAACGCATGAGCAGTGAGCTATGACTGTGTGAACTTAGTGAAGTTTCATTTACAATGGCAATCTTTAAGCTTCACTAGGAAACAACTGTATGTAAAACTATACAAAAAAAAACACAGAAACGTGATTCTGAAAAGTTCAAGGTCCATTATTCTTGGTCTGATTAAATTTGACGGATTCCCACGTGAGGTGGGTATCGTGATACGAGATTTGACGGAGCCGCTTGATGAATTATGATGAGCCATAATTTATCAAACCTTTGAACAAATTAACAAGTGTATTACTAGGTATATAATAAATGTTGACGTCATAAAGCTTCGAGGAAACGCGTGTTTTTGATAGCTTTTCTGAGACTACTGTCATTTTCAATACGTGTATGTTAAAACACCATTTCGTTTCTTCAATGTTAAGCACCGTGACGACTGGCCGTGGCAATTAAACCACTATGTACTCACCAACAATAGCGGTATAACTATTCCAAAGATATACCAAGCTCAAAATAACTTATCAGGATATTAATACGAAATTAGCTGTTCCAGCAGGCCTGTACTTATAAGTAACAGTGCGTTTATTGGTAAGGGAATAAGCATTATTTGATAAAGAAATGACACAAGAGAAACCTAGCATACAATTTTCATGACAAAAAAAAATACTAATTGCCAAATTTTCATCACGGCTAATGTACAGCAGTAATATCAGAAAAGTGGCAGATTCTTGATTATAATCGACATCAGACGTAGGCTGACTGACGTTTAATTTTCCTCTCAGTGTCTATATTTAGCATTAAAAAAATATAAGCAAGTCGACGAATAGACCTTAAGTAAAGACTAACGCTCGGTTTGATAAAAAATGTACGTGAAAAATAAAGCTGATTAAAACAATAAACAGTTCCATGCACCCGTTTCCATGGTCGATAATGGCTCAATGGTGCCGTTTGGCGTTCACTGCTGTCATATTTATGTTTCAATAATTCTTAAAAGCTCAATAAAAGTAATACTGGATGGTAAACCCCCAGGAATCCAGAATATAGAGGTAGATGCTATAGCTTTCCCCAGTTGGTGATACAAGCACTGCAGAGGCGATATGATGGGGTCATCGTGATAAGATTCAAACCCTCTATGATGCCAACCTATCATTTTAAGGGCAGGACAGACACCCCAATGTGATATTGTTCTGCTAAACAATCACCAATAAACAAAACCAAACATGATTCTTTGACATGCTGAAAATTTTAATTGATACAGGAGTCTTCAATATTCACTGACACGAAAAATTGGATTGCCAATTGAAATATACACGGCGTTGGTCAAATAAATCCTAAAACAATTAACGAGCATAGATAATTCGAGCATGCGGTCAGACCAGTTTCGTCACGTTTTAATATTTTTCCCAGCTCGAGTTTCTTTTGTTCTCCCTGGTCTATTTGTAGAATAAAGTAAGCAATGACCCGATCGACGTTTGTACAGTCGCGGCTTGGTCAACACTAACGATAACTTGTAAACTGATTCCACTACTTAAGTAATTACGCACAGTAGAAGATCAGAATTTTTAACTGTTGAGTTTCATTCTTCTGCCAGTCCAAGTAATAATGTATACAGCCATGCTGGAGTCCTACGTTCCTTAGAAGTTCACTTAGTCAAGTTAAGTTTACAGTGGTTAATTTCTTCCAAGTGTTTGGATACGTCTATTTATGAAACGAAAGGTGGACGATCTCTGTTATTTAGCCTAAAAATAATGACTAATTTAAATGGATGTAACAAGCGTGCGGGTCGAATCACGTCTCGTCACAGGCGACTAGGTTTCAATGCAAACCGCCTTTCGCCGTTAAACAAGGCACCTCCTGTAAAATGTTGTTCGGAAAACACTCGCTTGGAATTCGATGAGCTTAAAATTCTCGGATTGATCGACGATGTCGAAATCGGGAGGCTGCTTTCATGTGGAAGCCATTTCGCAAGCCATTTGATCGATTCATTTGTGTGTTGTGATTGCTGGCGTTTTTTATGCTTCGCCACTCTATTTATAGTCCGTGTTTTTTTATTATAAATAAGTAATGGAGATGTATGTATTCAACACTGGACTAATAGCTTGTTTCGAGAGTAAGTGAAAGAATTTTTTATTCTGTTTATTTTAAAGCATAGCTGTTTAAGTTATCAGTTGTTTTAAAATTCGTGGTACCACATGTTTGTTATAAGGAAATATAAAAATACCTTAACTTCGAAAAACTGCATAAAGTTGAGAAAAAATGTACTTCTTTTTTTTTCTTTTTTTTTATCACTATGAACAAGCGTTTGATCACCATCCTGCCAGATGTTAAGCAGCGATGTGGTCTACGATGGAGCACACATGTTCAGAAGGTCGCAAACAACCGTTCGAAAACAATGTTTTGGATGAGTTCTTTAGCCTAAAATAAAAATAAAGAATCAATATGTATTCCACAGCATCAATACAAGTGAAATTGAAACAAGATTGACGTGTGATACCTTCAGTGACAATAGGGGCTTGGAAAGGTTTGGAATTTCACACGTATTTAGAAACGTTTGAAGCTTTCCAGGTGAAACCTTGTTCTGGAATCCTTTGGTTTGCGGCAGCTTGTTCCCGGGGAAATCCATTTTCGTTCCGTTTAAAGCAGTGTGTCCGACCCACATCCCGGTTTAAGTAATATGAGATGGACAAGTTTAACGTGACACGACTGATGCACGTATCGTATTTATGGCTCTCAATAGTCGATCCACCTACTCTTAAAACGCTAATTTGTGCAATGAACAATAACTGTCAAAAGCAGAATCTTAAAAGAGCATTAGTCTCATGAATAAGTCACAGTTTACTAGTTTACAGTCGGTTTAGAATCCGATCTACTACCCTAAGGTTGAACTCGTATTAATGTCATTAGAGACATAGAAAATGTGGTCATCAAAACTGCTAAACCAGTCTCTTGTCCGACCTTCTGTACTTTGTCATCATCATCAGCCTCATGTCGAGGTCGATGCACTGCTGGACGAGGTCCTTTTCCAATGATTTTCATGATGATTTTCACTGTGCAGGCGGGTTAACGATCTCAGTGGTATTATGGTTTAACTCACACAGTGCTGCTGTCCGTCCGTCCTTTGGAGAGTTCCCTCGGACGCCTTTTACGACCTCCACGACGGGAAATGTTGGGCTGGGGTGGTGACACATATATTCAATTTGCCGTCACCACACGGCTGTACCTTGTAAGTCTTAACAAGAAAATGGTTGCTTATAGGTTTGTATTATATTCTCCATGGAGACTAAAGACTCGCGTGACATGATTTGAGTTACATAGTCTAAAACGAGTAAGAATGAAACGCTTATTGAAACAGACACATACATAAACTCACGCCCATAATCTCTTTTTTAAACAAACGCTAATTTTCAATTCAAATACAAAGCGAAAAGGGGTATGTCAGGACCGTGACAGATGGAGATCTGTAGTCTCTGCCTACCCCTCTGGGAGACAGGCGTGAAGTGTATGTATGTATGTAAATACAATTTACTTAGTCGGCATTCCGTTTACCGCACGAACACCCATCTCTATATAAGCACCTACGTTTATAATGTATGTGTACCTTCATAACTACAACTTGTTATTAAGAGTATAAAATTTTATCTCCCTTGATATTTGCACTTTGCACTACGTTTAATGCGTACTTAAGCACCGTACTAAGACTACTTCGATCGAATGTTTCGGATTCAGCGTAGGCAAATACGATTTTGTATGAAAGTTTGGATTGAAATAGTAATTGAATTTCCTTTTACCTCACCGCTTACTTGCTATAAACAAAACTAGTTTTAGAATAGTGTAATTTTCGCCAAACAACGAAACTAATTAGTATTATTTACACGGAATACTTACATTTGATTTTACTGAGGTGAGACTCATAATGCGAACTTAGACTTTGCTTCATATAGCTTAAGTTTTCAAACAAAGTTACTGTTCTAAGCAAGTTTATGACAAAATACTAAAGTACGATTTTGCTTTCTTTCCCCTAATGAAACCGCTATTTTTTCATTATTTTCGGATAAAGAGCCGCCGTATCTGATTTAAGACCAAATGAATTGATTTACGTTAGCGACCCGAAATAAATTCAATGAGTTCTCTAATACAATGAAGATCCTTTAGCAAACAGAAGCCTATTCAGATGTGAGGGACATATCGCCACTACAAAGCGTTTCAGATTCGACAATATCCTGACCCGTAAAAGCTTTGTGCATAGGCTCTGAAAGTCCTAGAGTGGCGGGTAAGTTCAGCGTGGATATAACTCCAACAAGGTGGTCTAACGATCGGGTTAAGAGGGCAGGCACACATTAGCGGAGAAAGGCACATGGCCAATCGTAGGCCAACTTTGAGGAGGCCTAAGTCCAGCAGTGAAAGTCAGTGGGCTGACAAGATGATAGGCGTTCTGAAAATTGACCCGTTTGTTTACGCCTCAAAATTACTAACTCATATCGTTTCGACTGCAGGTTGAATGATCCAATGAGGATCCAATGCTCTCTTAAACAAAACGGAAATGTGATTTGACAAAGTTCAGTTTATCTTAGTCAATGCGAAATAATTATAAATTATCTTTCGCACATTATTAAATGTTTTAGTTAAAGCGTCATTAAATCTGATAGAGCACTTTGTTGACCATCCGAACGTGCTTCACCAAAGCATCGAGGTTATCAATTGAAAGATGGTAATTGATTTGCAAGACCAGTTAACATTGGAAAATAAGTTCAAAATTAAATAGCCATTGTTAAATACAGCCAAGTTTTGTTAGCCATCTTATAAATGCATCATTCGACAAAGAAACAGTATGAAGTAGAAGGGCAAGCTGTTGGCAAAGATTATCGGCATTGTGTACGAGAGAGCCGATCGAGATCGTCCTGATCTGAGTGCCAGATTGCGAGTGAAAGTTTAACCAATATTGTTCCATAGATCAGTTTTGGAAGCCGCCGCCGCCGCCACCGTCACCGTGAGGTCACCGATCAGACACAATATGGGGAACGATTACGTTTTCTAAGATGACAGACATCGCCATCATATTCATCATCATCATCATCATCAGCCCATACTTGTCCACTGCTGGACATAGGCCTCTCCAATTGCCATCATATTATTTTATACAAAATATTTTTTTTAATGTTTATGGATATGGAAGGCAATATTAGTATGTACCTACTAAAAATCACGGCACACTGTGTCGAAGACAACGCGAACTGTTTTTAAATTTAAACTAATCTTAGTAATATTATAAATGGGAAAGTGAGTTTGTTTGTTTGTTTGTTCCGCTTTCACGCCGTAACGCCGTAACTACTGAACCAATTGCTTTGAAATTTTGCATACGTAAAGTTAGAAGTCCGGATTAAATAATAGGGTACTTTTATCCCGGAAAAAATTATATTCCCGAGGGAAAC